>AJFK01000383.1:0-15095 GCA_000467715.1 Hysterium pulicare CBS 123377 | reverse complement strand
GGGGGGGGGGGAAATGTGCGAACTTTGGTTTTAAAAAAGTTTCGAGTTCATATATATACATAATGATGGAGAGGGTGAACATGGATCTATACCCGGGGTGATTTTACTTGATCACGCCCTGGACGCCATTCAGCAGCGTTTCCGCTACTACACCTTGGTCACCATGGCCTCATATCACAGCCTTTAGAGCTTCATAGCTCCTTCTCCTTCGCCGCACCGCTTTTTGACTCCTGGTAGCGCAACTCCTTGTTCCCTGTGACAGGTCTGCCTTCCACAGCTTGAGGTCCTCCAATCGCATTGAAAGCAGCATGAAATGTCCACTCAGTAGCCTCTTCAACCGGTTTATCAAAAATATACGGAAGGAAGGGAACAGCCGCGAGACCAAGCTACATCATCACGTCAGCGATAACGGATTTCAACCACACATGTCCTGGATAGACTTACTCCAATAGGGCCATATGTCCTTATCGTCGTGTTCTTCATATTCTTCATTGCCCTGCCTGAATATCTCACAATACTATGAATGGTGAATGCAGGCAGCCCCATACTCGCGAGTCCCTGAAACACGGCTCTCTGCGCCATCACAGCCCTATAATCCTCAATCGCGGGGACATGCCCTGGTATAATTTCTCCGCCAGCCAAAGCGCTCCCTTCTGTTTCGCCGCCCGTGATACCTTTCCCCAGCTTCCTAAGCCCACTTTGGACCGGTGGATGCTTATCGCTAGTCGACACCGTTTTCTCATCTCCACTTCGTTCCGGATGTAGAACGCGTTGATTTCGAAGGTAGGCTTTGTAGCCTTCGTACCCAACATCGCCGGTTAGGTAGAGCCATGATATCGCATAGGCACCTTTTACGAGGTAGGGATGCGCGACGGGACGGAAGGATTCACCGATATCAGAGGTGTAGGCTACGTAACGTTGGGCGGAGATGAGGATGGTTCGGACGCGTGAGGCGTACGCTGCGTAGCGCACGTTTGAGTCTGTTGATTCCCCTGATCTGAGAAGAGGGTCAGCATGGGTTGTGGCCGATTACCAATACCAGGGCGAAAGGGCCAATTGCAAGACTTGGTGTGAGCTGAATAGTACCGCGAGGTCGAAGAATTTATGAAACTAAGAGACAAGCAGAGGATTGATACGTACGTTCCGTCATACAATGCCGCCCATAGCTTCTCTTCATTGTCCAAAGTATCTTGCAGCTCCTTGGGAAGCTTCTTTCTAGGCGGTGGTGTCGAGAAATCTGGTCTTGTGTCTCCCCTCTCGCGAGGAATATCTGAGTCGTTGTCTTTCGACATGTTGCGCGACACTTCTCTTGCCCCGATCCTCTAGAAGTACCCGAGATGCGATAAAGAACGATCAAAGACACAAGAGAAGGCGGCGGGAAATATGGTTGGAATCGTCACGAGCTTCGCATCAAGAGATGCGTCACAGCCGAACATTCCCTTCGAGCGCCACGGCGCCACCAGCCTCATTTTATCTTAGTCATCCAAAACCTCGAACTTCCCTCTTCAGCCAAACATCGAAAGCTTCGCCCAACCATCACCACAGCCTCTGCATCAACTAATTGGACCCCGTCCCTCCCATTTTACACCCCAAACACCGTAAAGATGGTCGCTATGTACACAATTGCCGGCCGGCAGGTCGGATCGCACGTTGTGAGTCTCCTCCTTAAGATCGGGTTTCCGGAGCTGTGTTTTTGTCCGGAAGCTTTCAATCCAGGCATTGGCCTTGCCCTACCCTTCGAGCGCAACACCAGACCCGTGTGTATAAAGCAGTCTGCGCATAGATGCTGACGGCGGTGATAATAGCTTGCCATGGCAACCCTCGGCACAGTCTTCGCTGGCAGCTTCCTCGCGCTTGGCGGCAAAAAGGCGGAAACGCAAGGTCCACCCATCAATGCGAAGAGCAAGGAGGAGGAGAGCTTCATAAAGTAAGGTTCCTCATGCCTCGATCCCTTCTTTGCTCCGGAGGGATCGATGAGGGATTTTGGTGGAAGAACACATAACTAAAGGCCCTTACAGAGACTTTGTGAAGAAAGCACAGTCGGATGACAAGGAAAAGCATTGAGTTGGGATATTTTAATGGGAATATCGGTACATGATAGAGAACGTTATGGACGATGCACGTTTCGTTGTCGAATAGATGCATGCTACATCGGAATTTTAGCGGGGCTGTAATCTGTAGATATACAAGAGCAAATGTACCAACAGCTACTCTCGATTTCGCGCCATACCTTGTTTTCGAATCAGAGTTGCAGTCGTAGTTTGCGATTACGCGTGGAAGGCTCTCGAACTCTTCTCAAGGTATCAATTACTGCCAAACAACACCACGAAAAACTAGGCCCAACTGGCTGATTGGACGCCAAGAACTCCGTTATCAACTCGTAATTGTCCAAATAACACCTAGCACGCATTTAAACACGCTCCAAGACGCCATCAACAAGATCGTAATATACCCAACAACCAGGGAATACAATGCCAGCGCGAAAGACATGACTACTCTTCAACCACAACCTTCTTTGTCATGCAGTCTACAACCTTTGCATAAAACTTCGCAGCATGACTCCTAGGGAAGCAAATCTCTTCGGTGAGGTAATCTGGGAGTATATCAATGAGATCCCTGTCCCGATTATCGTCGAGAAGAGGCATGTATGCAAATTCCGCGTCCTCGTACGCATCCGATGAAGAGATGGAGAGGTGAAAATGGAGGGCTGCAAAACGTCAGTGCTTTTTTGAATATCTAGGGATTGGACAGAACTTACTTCCGTTACGTCCGGTCTGTATGCAATCATACACATCCTCGCCTTCGTCACCCTTTTTAACACCCCGGATTATCAATCCCGTGAGATCAGAATAGAGGTCTTCCTTCAACTGCCGCATTTGAGTTTCTTTAGCAGCTTCCGCAGATCCTGGTAGTACAACCGAGCGTTGCTTGACCGCGCTTCCCGGAACATTCTTAGATTCTGGAGGCTGTGATGATCGAGCTGCAGCTAACTTCGTGAACAGATTCTTGTTCTCGGTCTGCGTAGATGCCAAAGACACGGAAAGACTCTTGTTCTCGGACGTCAGTTTGGCATTGGCGTCCGTCAGCTTAGCGATTTCCTTCTTTAGAGATGAGAGATCGGATGAGCGAGACAGCAGCGAAGAAATATGTCGTTTAAGAGATTGGATAACCTCTTCTTGTTCTGCAGGTAAAGTCAGAATCCAGTTTCAATTTTTGCAATCAGAGATCCTACCTTTCGCTCGTTGATCCGTAGTCCTCTTCAGCTTTTCAAAACTGGTCTCTTTATCAGATATAGCCGACTCCTTCATGTTCTCGTACTTGAGAGTCATGTTTTCCAGCTTCTTGCGCGCCTCCCCAAGACTTCGTCTCAGCACTGGATCGCTGGTCCCTCGCTCTGTATCTGAAACGCTGCCTGCTCGTTTTCGGGGTATGGACTGCTGACGAGCTTTGGACGAAGCTTTGGCCTGGGCAATCTGTCTCGCTTTCGGCTGAGAAGGGGGCGGCATGCTCTCCGGGACCTCATCAACCTCGATTGACTGCTCAATGGACTCCTCCACATCCATCACATCCGGCTCCTCCTCTGGCTCTGGCTGAGTCTCCGGGATCGTCAATGGTTGCTCTTGCTTGATCGCTTTGGAAGTCTTCAGGGCCGCTTTTGCTTTCGGCGCAGCCCTTTTTTGTTTGGGTGCCGGTACCTCTGCCGCACTGTCTTCACCAATGGACTTTTTCGGCCTCCCGCGTCTCGAAGCTTTCTTGTCTTGTACTGGCGCGTCCTGCATCGCATCATCTTCAAAGTCGTCAACCTCCTCCGTCTCACTTGCGTTTGGTTCCTCTCTCTCCGCAAGCACCTTTCTCTTCGCCGGCACCTTTTTTGTCACGGCGGCCTTCTCCTTCTTAACACCTAACACGCTTCCACCACTCGCTCGACGCGTCGCTGTCTTTGGCTTTGCAGCTTTCATGGGCGCTGGCTTTATAGCCGCTTTTGTTGTGGCTGCTTTGCCCTTTCGCGCCGGCGCGTGGTTCTCGACGGCGGAGTCGGGTGTTGGCATTTGGAAATCATCTTCAGAGTCGGAGTCAACAGTATATTGAGGGATTTTGGGGGCAGCGCGTGGTGCCATTATGAGCTGTATGGATGACCGTGTGTGGGTTGAGAGGGTCTTAAGTAGCTGTAGTTGTGGTGCGGAAGGTATTTTGGGTCTTGGTGGGATGAAAGATATGAGAGTGTAAACAAAACAGGGGTCGTTGCTAGCGTGGCTTGGCGCGTCTAGCCCATCGCTTGGTGAGAACTCCGTTATCTCACCTCAAGACAACTGCCTTCATTCAGACTTCTAACAGGTTCCAGACAATGTACCCTCCTATCCAGGCCATGTTTATTACTCCAATGCTGATTTGGTCTGAATTATACGAAATCAAAGGTTATAAACTTGACAAGGAAATTTGGGAGGGTGACCTAGCCCGTCATCACCACTTTATGCTGATATACGCTTATAGAACTGGGATATTCTACAATAGAGTAGTTCCTTCTCGTAACTTGCGTTCTTGCTCGAATACAGTCACCAACTGAAGTAATTAATCCTGAGTTTATTGCCATCGCACACTGGATCTGATAATTCTACTGTCATCGGTATACATACCATAGGAAAGCTCACTGCGAACGATAACTGCAAGAGTGTTTTCAATGTCAAACACAGCATTCCACGTTAGCGCTTGTGTCTAATTTTATGTTACACCCTGGTATAGGTTTGCAGTTAGCTTTTCTAGCAGTGACACATCTCACTGTCAAGAAACAGAACGCTGTGGGTTTCCTTTTTTTGAGTGGGTGAAATGCTGTCGATGACTCTTCCACATCTTAAATATCAATGGCTTTCCTCTCTTTCATCGGTGTAATGTCTGGTCTGCGCATCATCATCATAGTAGCTCTTCCTGCTGTCTGTATAAGCCGTTTGAGCTTGGTAATGTGATTCTGCAGGACTCTCTAAGATTCAAGCACTTAGCGGATGTCTTACTTGATTGAAACGTCAGAAACTTAAAAGGCCAGAATCTGATGAACTTTTACACCCATTGTGAACCCCTCTACCGTATTTCCTGTCCCTCCTCGAATACGATGTTTCTTTAACTATTCAGCGAGGAAAATCAGTACAAAAACGGTGGGTTGCTGTATTCGGGATTAGCCGCTTATACGTGATTCAATTCACTAAGAGGTTTTTCGACCTATCTCCAACGCAAATTCCCGACATTCTACTTCATTACCCGGATCTACCTTATTACATCTGCCGAAGCCATGGTTGCTCACAAATCCTGTTCCCACTCAGCTCCCAACAGAAAATAAAAAGTTTTTCTAGAAATACTACCACTAGTACAACTTAGACACACACTTCTCTAAATTTCCTACTGCTCACGGCACTTACATGATATCATGTATCCTCTTAACATGGCCACATTTGGCAAGCCTGGGATCAAGCCAGCATTGACGTCGTTCGACAAAGCGGATATACCCTCACAATTCTACCACGCTCCGTATTTCCCCCAGGCGATGCCTCGGATCTGAAATCAGTCCGACTGACTTCCAAAACTTTCTATGTTGCCGCAACTTCTAATAATTTTGAAGAGGTTCAGATGGCACTGTTTGAGGAGAGCCTGGAAAAGCTAGAATGGATCTCGATGACCCAGCATCTGGCACCTTTTGTCAAGCGATTCGTATCTCGGTCAGAGCTCATTCCCAAGTACGCTTCAATGGGTCAATGGGATGATGCTGTTGGAGATGGGAAGCTCAATCAATTCACGAACGAAACATTATCGGAGAAATACCGCCAATTTACTATATTGCAAATTGGCCAACGTACTTGGATCTCAGAGTTGCAAACAGAGGGGGGGCATATTTTGACTACTCGTCTACGCCGGGCTTTAGAATCACTTCCAAAACTAGCCCACCTGGAGCTCGCGACGGTTGATATCGAGGAACCTAAGACCAGCCTTACCACCGGTTTGGAAACGGATATCAAACCAGGCCTTACTGAGCCCTCTCGACTGGGTGCCGCAATTGAACAAGTACTCGCATGGGGAGCTTCAGCGAAGGGCTTATGAGCAAGCTGCTTGGAAATACCGAGGAGTCTACCAATCGGTAGCCATACAGCTTTGTCTCGGAGCTTGGGAGAGTGAGCATTTGGCCCAAAGTGTTGACATTTAACACAGCTTGGGACAATGCTCCTCACATGTTACGTCGTCGCGCTGACATTGAGAGAAATAATATACTCCCTTTCAGTCAGTTCAAGAAAATCGTGCTTAAGACGAAATTCTTTCGCTCTTCATAATCCCCATGAGAGCCATCGCGCCAAGCATTCTTTCTTGATATTACACAATGGCTCAAGGGTTGCACTGCCTTGCAGCACCTCAAACTCTGGATGCACGACACTGAACCCTGTTTTTCAGGAGTTAGTCTTCTCAGTCAAGTACACCTTCGTAGCGTTATCTGGCCTGTCGTTAGGACTCTCGAGTTGAGAGGCTTTCTCCAGACCACCGAGCTGGATCTTATGTCGTTCTTACTTCGATACCGAAGCACATTGCATACATTTAAGATAAGGCAGATCGAGTTGGCTTTCCATAGAGTACATTCGGTCCTAACGCCCCAGGCGCCAAACACATGGTTCTCCGTTTTCCACAAACTGGCCACTCAGATGTCATCGAAGACTTCAAGTTCGGAGAGCTATACGACGCTGCTGGCTTTGGGCGCCCAGCCTTTGTGGCTGATATGGTAGATGGCCGCGCTTCAGCGACACTGGAGAAGTTGGTACCGGACTATAGCGTCCTTGGGGTCCCGCATTTGGAGCTAGGGACGAATGGATTGCAAGCTATATCCAAGACGAGGAAGATGATTAGTTTCCATCCATGCGAGGGAGTGGTCTAGTGAAGTATTTGGAGGAAGATGGGATGGCGTGCCTTCACTGGAAAGGTAGGTCAACGCGGGAATTGTTCGTCTAAGGACCAGTGATGTTCATATTTCCCTTTAGCAAAGGGATACGTGAACATAAGAGAGCTTCAAAGACGGAGGTTTTGCAAATAGCGATTGAGATCTCCGTAATTTAATATGCCAGATGAGTCAAAAAAAAACTCGTACAGTACAAAGGTGTCCGGAGTCAAGTCGGTTTTGGGTGTTTAGATGTTTATATAGCGTTAGCTAAAATCGTGATTTCGTAATAGCCTCGGCATCACGCAATTTAGTTAGTCAATAACTCATTTCCAACACCGTCTTCCTCCTTCGCATCATCTACCTCCTTTCATTATTCACATAATGCCAGATCACAGCGCCAAGAATAGCACAGAAACGCCGCTGTTGCGGGATCGTGATGGAGGAGACGCATCCTACGGCACCCAGGAGCACGGCACCAACGATCAGCAAGAACGAGGAACGTTCGCGCGCAGTATGACCGCGCGAGACGGATATGCCATCCTTATCAGCATTGTGATCGGATCAGGTGTTTTTACTTCTCCAGGTGCTATTGATTCGAACGTGCCGTCTCCGGGCGCCGCGCTTCTGATATGGCTTATTGGTGGTTTCCTTGCATGGACCGGAGCTACTACTATGGCCGAGCTTGGAACGGCGTTTCCTGGTGAGGGTGGAATTCAGCCATATCTCAGCCATATCTATGGGGAGATATTCGGGTTTTTAGCTGCGTGGACTTGGGTCGTTGCTGTCATGCCGGCAACTTTGGCCATCTTGAGCATCGCGTTCGTCGATACCATTTCGTCTGCCATAGGAGTAACTGCATCATCAGATCTGCTGTCTCACAAGCTCTTCTCGGTGCTCGCACTTTTCCTTGTTACGGCAGCCAATTCGTTCAGCACGAAGACGAGTACGCAACTAGGCAATTTCTTCGTCGTCATCAAGCTGCTCTCCATTGCCTTACTCATCCTGGCTGGCATCATTGTTGTTGGAATCTTTGCAGTACAGAAAAAAAGAGACGTTGGCGGAGGCGATTGGCGTTCCAAAGGATGGTTCAATTATCGAGAGACGGTATTGCCAAATGGGGAGAGGTTTGATTGGGCGTCTATCAACGAGTGGGAATTATTAGGGCACTATTCGGCTGCTTTGTACGGAGCTCTATGGGCATACTCGGGATGGGATAAGGTTCGGTTGTACACTCCATGCTTCTTCGTCAGTATGGTGAACTAAGTTGCCACCATGTAGGCAAACTACGTTGCAGCGGAACTTTCGTCTCCCTCGAAGCAGCTCCCGCTTGCGATCAACACGGCCATCCCAACAATAATACTTGGCTACGCCGCCTCGAATGCAGTTTACTATATTCTCTTGCCGTGGGCCCTGATTTCTACGACAGACAGCGTCGCTGTGGTAAGTTGCTATCTTGATATCCTAACACGAATCATGCAAGCTCACAGATCGTGCAGACAGCGATGACGCATCTTCTCGGAAAAGCAGCAGCCGTAGTCGCAGCGATTCTGATCTGCCTTGTGATTGCTGGATCCCTCCTCGGAAACTCTTTTGTCACAGGCCGAATGACCGTAGCAGCCGCCAATAAAAGCTGGCTTCCCCAGGACCTAAGCGTGATTGGGCGGGTAGGTCGAAAGCGCAAGGAGATCCCACGTTCCGCGGAAAGCCATTCTTCGGTCAAAGCTGTCTCCCGTGATGCTCCCATGTAAGCCAATCGACGTGTTCTGGAAGCTGTAACTGATCATGATTCCCTAGAAACGCGCTTCTGCTTTCAGCAATTCTGTCCGCCATTTACATCCTCATAGGCAATTTCCGCGTTCTGCTCACCTTTAATGGACTTGGCGAATATTCGTTTTTCTTTCTCGCCGTTTTTGGTGACGTGGTTCTCCGATGGAGAGAGCCAGAACTGCACCGGCCATATAGGCCCTTCGTTTTAATCCCGATTCTCTTCGCGATAATCAGTGCATTTGTTGTCATTCGAGGTGCCGTCTTCGCACCCATTCAAGCAGCCATTCTCGTGGGGCTATGGCTATTAGGCATTGCATTCTACTTGATTCGCAAGAGGTAAACGACATCATGTCCTCGGCTGTGTTATCACTCTGACTCTATCTATTCCAGGTTATATTAGCATAGCAGATACGTGATAAATCGGTTTCCAGATTAAATGTTCATGTAATGCTGGAGTCTTACAAAATAACAGTTAGCAGTATCTCTCTTCTTTTGCGTTAAAGAATGCAAGCCCAGTGCTGAAGAAAGTCTATGCGGGGAGGTTTCGGAAGCTAGGCGTTCCCTGACCTGCTACAGTTCCCAATATAGAAAGCATTCTCAATGAAAACCCGGTCAGAAAGGTTAGTGGCCTACTGAATCTAGACGAGGACAGCCCAAGTTAACTACTTCCGACGAATGTCATGCGTACGGCGTACGGCGTACAGCGTCCGCATGCATACCAAGGCTTGGCAAGGTAGGACGAGAAAGTTCCTATGGGTGTTAGAAGACAAGAATTCTAACCGCGATCTAGCAATTCTTTCAGTCATCCTCGCAGCTTTGCACAGCTGCCAAGGCCTCCTTTCGGCTCAGGTCGTTGACCCTCTACTCACACACGACTCAGTGAAGCCGAACCACATTACTCCTTGTTATCGTCCTGTGATGATCGTAAGGCCTCAACTGCAGGAGGCGCCGTTGTGCCTTCATTGTTAAGGTTCAACGATCATGCGGAGGATCACCTATTCCAGAATTAAGGCACCCAATGTGGGTCCTCCCTCATCTCCGGCCGAACTTGTGAGAGCAAAGTGGAACCTAAAAATCGCCCCGCAGCCGCTCTGATCACAAACGTGGATATTTAATAGGGACATTTGGAATTATTGCTGGGGAGTAGCAACCATTGATATAGCTTATCGCTACTGCATGCACCCCAATTCTGCTGAAGAGGCTTGAAGAGGGTGTAAGTAAACAAAGTGGCTTAGCTGACGGGAAGAGCCGTCGCCCTTGTGCTTGTACTTGTCCTACGAGGATTGGGGGAAAATAGGTGCCAAGGCAAGCTAAGCTGCAACCGAACTTTCCCACACCATGAATCCAGCTACACCACCGCCAGCTCCTCTGAACTGGTCACATGCTACCTCTACATGCATTGCATACCCTACACTTTCTAGACTGCAGGTTTTCAGCTGCAAAGCACGTCTGGTCAACTGCTTCGCGATAATGGCAGTGGCTGGCTGAATATGGATGAAGCGAGCATTTACATGTGGGTTTTATTGAGGCCAAGGAAATACCGTGCGGAAGTCGATAGCCTAATGAGCTGTAAAGCAATGAGTTGACGATATTTAAGGCCACTTCCTCCTACTTCGAATCTAAGGATGTAACCCACTCTTGCAAGGATTCGTATAATTCTACTTCTGGGATATTATTCTTCATACATCGCTGCCTTTGATCATGAGTCTGGACAGCCATTCACCACGCTCCGTTCGGGACTATTGGGCTCGACACCATGTCAATGAAGCTTTGAGAAAGTCTTACAACAAGTTCCCACCCAGCCATGGACCTGGCCGCCCACTAGAAGAACATGAAGAACTTCCTCAACCACCGCAATTTGATTTGCCCACGCGGCCTGCAACCGGCACATCTCCCAAAGTGTGCATCGTTGGAGCAGGAGCTGCAGGCCTTTTCACCGCTCTGCTGTTTGACTATCTCAATGAAAATGTTTCAGACTTCAACGTTGAATACGACATCTTCGAATCTGGAGCTGCAGTTGGTGGCAGGCTCTATACTTACAATTTTAGCAGCACGCCACATGACTACTACGATGTTGGAGCTATGAGGTTTCCAGAGAATGACATCATGCAAAGGTATATCTGAAGTTAATCATGCGTGTTTACTGGCTGACTAGATGCCGAAGGACCTTCTGTCTCTTCGGATACCTTGGCATGCAGACGGTGACCGACAAGGTCCCCAACCCACCTATAGGTTCCATCATACCATATTCTATGCAAGGGGTAAACGAACCCTGGTTCTTCAATGGAATCAATCAGACTGGACTGTATTCGACTTTTGCCACCTCAGCGACAGACAACGACCCATTCCAAATGAACTTCGACCCTACTGATCCGATTCCGCAAGTGTCAGTAATCCTCATTTGCTTCAATTGCGGTTAGTAATCTAATACTGACTTGTTGTGCGAGTACAGGGCTCTGCAGGTAGCTGCAGCTACATCTAATTCCCCTGACACCATCCTCGAATACGCGATACAACCATACATCGATGCTCTCAAGTCTAATCCAGCAGACGGATGGAAACTACTGATGACAATTGACGCAATGAGTACGACTCAATTTTTGGCTATTAAGCCGTGAGCGCTCCCTGAAATGATTACATGTCTACGAAAAGGCTCTAACGTTTTCCATAGGCATCTACCAAACCCCACTGCACCAATCATGCCACCTTTTGATTACAACACAATCCAATGGCTAGAGACATTTGGCGGGTAAGCTACAACATGATATATCCAGACTTACCGAGACTAACGGACGTCACAGCGGAACTAACTGGTATGATCAGGCTCATAGCGAGACTGTGCTTGAGTCTTTGGACTTCCACTACAGTAATAACACCGCCTGGTGGTGCATTGAGGGTGGTGCCCAGCAGTTGGCTCTCAACATGGCTACTAAGCTCAAGAATCAAAGTTCGATCTTGTTCAACTCACGCATCACAGGTGTAGATGCCTCCACACCCAATGCGGCCAAGATCCAACTCAATGGTCAATGGCAAGGCGATTACGCTGGAGTTTTCAACTCTACCACCATGGGTTGTTTGCAGCAAATGGATCTCAGCAAGGCAGGCTTAACTTACGGCCAGAAGCAAGCCATCCGCTCCCTCGGTTACGGCGCTTCAGCTAAGGTCGGGATGAAGTTCTCTGAGCCGTGGTGGATCACCACGTTCGGCATCACGAACGGCGGGCTTGGCCATTCGGACCTACCCATCCGCACCACTGTATACCCTTCCTACAATCTCTATGACAACCCTAACAATTCGGCTGTCCTTCTTTGCTCCTACGAGTGGCAGCAAGACGCCCAGCGCATCAGCACATTGATATCCAGCAGTTCTGACCACCAAACGGCTGTTAATGAAGAAATGCCTCTTAGAGAGCTTGTTCTTCGGGACCTTGCTCTACTGCACGCGAATCAACCCGGGACCGGTTTAACCCCCGAACAGGTCTACAACATGATCGCCCCATTGTGCACAGACCACTACGCTCACGACTGGTATCACGATGAGAATACCTTTGGCGCGTTCGCGTTCTTCCGGCCGCAGCAGTTTGGGTCCATGTGGCCTTACATTATTGCTCCTTCTCCCAGCTTTGTCATGATTGGTGAGCACGCAAGCAATCACCATGCTTGGGTAGTTGGGGCCTTGGAGAGTGCTGTTCATGGTGTGCATGGCTGGTTGACTCAAAACAACTTTCCTGGTGCTCAGGATGCAGCAAAGACAATGGAATCGTGGGCGGGGCCAACTCCGCAAAATCCTTTTGGGGGGTTGCCGCCATTTGTGAGCCCGGATCAACGAAAGTGGCAGACAATATTTGGCTTACATCACTATGAGAAATTCCGGGAAGGTCTGGCGAAAGAGAAGCAAGGAGCAAAGTAGAGCTCATTGTGATGGTTCTTTCTCGTCTGGCTGAGCACCAGGACTTAGCTATCCCAAGATGGCAGCAGCAACCGGACGTAGTCTGTTCTATCCAGGCGTGGAAGTTTTGTTGCCGGTTCCTTCATGATGAAACCGTTAAAGCTTACGACATTTGCCTTGTAATCAATAAATGATAAACGCAACCGAATTCGAAGTCTTCTTTCTGCTTTGCATTGCGGTCTCTGAATTCCCAATTAACTAGCTCTAGTTCCCGAGTTTGCTTGACTTTGAACCGTAGGCGTGATATCGGTCTCGTCCGAGACTTTTGTTTGATGTCTTCGAAATTCATAGATGTAGATATCACGGGGAGAAGGTTAATTTAGTGTCTTCAAAGGAAAGTACGAGATAAGAAGCTGTCATACAATCCTATTACTGCGACACAGCGAGCCGAGAAGGTGGGGGTAGTGACTGGCGGTTCGCTTCCACCCTTGGAAGGTTGCGGGCCGTACCACTGCCACTTCTCCCGAGTATCCGCAGCAATTTGAATGGGTCGCTCCTCAACCAGTCTAGTGTGCAGCAGGTTGGTGCCCCTCCAATGCAAGCTTATCAATCCATCACTGTTCACTCTGTCTGGCCGAAACAAAGCGCGCGAATCCTGCATGTATAGCCTGGAAACTAGCTGCCATCATGCCATTGCTGATATATGAAGGTGGTGCCCCGCAAACAAGGTTTGCAGAGACTCCATACCCACGGCCGCAGTTATGGCTTCCACTTTTCTGACTGAAGTTATGAGGTGGGACCTTATGCTGTCTCTTCTGCTCCTGGCATTCGTCATTGATCGCTTCTTCCAATACTGGCGTCTGAGGCAATTCAAAGGCCCTTTCAGTGCTGGTTTCTCTGATATATGGCACTCCATTGTAATCCTACGCTTGGAGCCTCATTTGCGCTACGGCGAAGTCAATGAGAAATATGGACCAATCGCTCGCGTGGGGCCGACCCATCTCATCACTTCTTCTCCTGAGGTTTGGGCTCGTGCCTACGCTGTGAGATCTGGATACACGCGATCGCCCTGGTATTATTGGCTTGCCAGATTCGAGCCGGGAAAAGACAACGTCTTCAGCCAGACGGACGAGGCAATGCATGAGAAGCGAAGAAAGCAAATGGCTACAGGAGTATTCCTCCCAATCTTTCTCCATTGATGAGATGGCGTTTGACAAGAGACAACAGTATGGCGGGAAAGAGAACCTTCACCTGGAGTCTTCCATTGATGACCGTTTGAAGGATCTCCTTCAGCTTATTCGAAGTAAATACATCTCAACGGACGACGTCTCGAGGCCCATGGACCTGGCTGCGAAAATGCAGTATTTCGCCCTGGACGTCATCAGCGATGTTGGGCTTGGCCAATCGTTTGGCGACCTAAAGGCTGACGCAGACAATCATGGGTATATAAAATCAGCAGAGGAGGGCTTGCTGGGTCTAAACACTACCTGGGCGATGGGCATTAATTGGCTGGTCCAGATTCCTGCCATTGGTCGCCTAATAGGGCCATCGGAAAAAGATGAAGGGGGATTCGGAAAGATGATGGGGTGAGTACTTGCATACTTTTCCTATGACTTTCGGGAATATTACTGGTGATATACTACGTCGTGCTTACGAAGAGGTACAGAACCGCCAGATCGTGGATTAACGAACGGCTTCAAAAGCCAACCGAATCTCGGTCTGACATGCTTGCGTCATTCATTCGACACGGCTTGAACAAAGATGAGCTCTTTTCCGAATCGCTCGAGCAAGTCATTGCCGGGTCTGATACTACCGCGGCAGCGCTGCGAGTAATCATGCTTTTCCTCTTGACGACCCCTCGGGTATACAAAAAGCTGCAAGCAGAAGTTGATGAGGCAGTGGCCTCCGGACGTGCTCCAAGTTTACGATCAGGAGAGATCGTATCAGACGCTACAGCCAGAACACTGCCTTATTTACAAGCTGTGCAACGGGAAGCGATGAGAATGCATCCACCAGTTGCTAACGTCTTCACCAAGGTTGTTCCTCGTGGGGGCGATACTGTCACCGTAGAAGGCCAACCGTATTTCCTTCCGGGAGGTATAAAAATTAGTTACTCGGCATGGGGAATGCATCACAGCAAGCCGATTTTCGGTGAAGACGCTCTCGTGTTTCGCCCAGAGCGCTGGTTTGAGGAGAACAACCCGGACAAGGAAAAGTTCGCGAGAATGCTCAGGACTAACGATTTACTCTTTGGTTACGGCAAGTGGCGGTGCTTGGGCATGACAGTTGCACAAATTGAGATCAATAAGGCTATCTTTGAAATGTTGAGGCTGTTTGATTGGGGCATAATGAGTCCGGAGATGCCCTGGAAGTCTAGAAACCTGTTGGGACTTTTTGCCCACCGTGAGATGTGGGTTACTGTTACGGAGCGCAAGTAGATAATATATTGTTAGTAACTCTAGTATCCCTATAGATTTTCCTTTTAATAATATATTATAATCTATCTAATAAATTATAGTAGTTTTTTTATAAA
>AJFK01000378.1:0-11230 GCA_000467715.1 Hysterium pulicare CBS 123377 | reverse complement strand
GTGCTGCCCCCCCCCCGCCACTTCCTTTCCCGGCCACCCTACATCTATGTAACCATGAACAATGTTGAGCGAGTCGGCAGACACATAGTCCGCACCTTTTATGATCCACCGCCTGCTAATGATGATAGCTCGCCGATATGGTGTTTGGGTCAGAGGTATGCCTCGAAGAGCACTAACGGCGTAAACCCGGATCCTATCTCAAGCGGCCTGACCTCTTCCACTCTACCCCCCGCGGAGCAAGACTCTGTCATTCCGGAAGACAGCTGGGTCCACGCAAGCCTCGATGAATCCTCCAAAAGTAACCTCAAAGACCTCGAAGACCCTTCGACGGCGAAGGTATACGGAGAGTGGCCGCAGTCATTCTTGGATGATTTTGAATCTCGGATATGGATGACATATCGATCTGGATTCCCCCCTATACCGAGATCTCAGGATCCAAAGGCCTCTTCGACTATGTCGTTTCGTGTGCGGTTACAGAACCTGAATCAGACTGCCTTTACCTCTGATGCGGGGTTCGGGTGTATGATCCGTTCTGGACAGTGCATACTTGCAAATGCTTTACTTTCTTTGCAACTTGGAAGAGGTAGAAACTGACCCTGTCCGAATGATACGCAGCATGACTGACGCCTCCTAGATTGGCGGATTGGCCAGCCAGGACCGGAAAAGGATGAGAGCCAGATCCTGTCCCTATTTTCCGACGACCCAAAAGCCCCTTTTTCAATACATAGATTCGTCCAGCATGGAGCGACGGCTTGTGGAAAATATCCTGGAGAATGGTTTGGTCCTTCTGCGACTGCTAGTTGCATCCAGTAAGTTTGCCACTCTTCCCCTCAGATGCACATATGTTAATACTTCTTAGGGAGCTTGCCAATGGGTATAAACCCGCTGGGCTGAGAGTCTATATTACAGGAGATGGTTCGGATGTCTACGAGGATAGCTTCATGAAGGTCACTAAAGCTGCGGATGGCAAGTTTAGACCAACTCTAATACTTGTCGGGACGAGATTAGGTATTGAAAATATCAATCCCGTATACTGGGAAGCGCTGAAAAGTACACTGCAAATTTCCCAATCTATTGGAATAGCTGGGTATGGTAACACGCAATCTTGAACTCTTTTTGGAGCTCCATTAATTGCATGCATTTAGTGGCCGTCCCTCAGCATCACATTATTTCGTTGGTACGCAGGGCAATACGTTCTTCTACCTCGACCCTCACGAGACTCGAAGGTTCCTCCCGCTGCATGAAAGCCTTGGATCTTACACGCCCGAAGAGATCAGTTCTTGCCACACGCGGCGCCTACGTCGCATCGATATTAGAGAGATGGACCCGTCCATGCTTATTGCATTTCTCATTCGCGACCAAGCGGATTGGGAGGACTGGCGTAACAGAATAACTTCGGTTCAGGGAAAAAATGTGGTCCATGTAGCGACTAAACAGCCTCCATCGCATCTTGGGACGGAAAGGGAAGAGGCAGTTGATGAGGTCGAATCGTTTGACGAGCATGATGATGAGGATATGTAGTGCACTTGTTCCACGGCGTTGGTTGTAGGTTGAGTTCCTCAGAAACCCGAAGGAATATACTCTAGACTTTTGCCTTTGGATGAAATTGGGGAAGGCGTTGGCGTGTTGGTATAGTTCAATGAGATCATCTTCAAATGCTCGTTATTTGGATTTTCTGCCGTCTTCAATCATTTTGACAGTTTCCTGTTTCAAGCGATCTTGTGCCATCATGGGTATGGATCACTTCAGCCCCCAAATCCAACTGAGCAAGTACGTGAGATATATCCCATAAGTTTATGAGCCTTGACTTTTCGTTGAAGCCAAATATCGAAGAACTAGCAAGTTAATATAAGACTAAGTCTTTCAAGCTAATGGTCACAGCGGATGCGAACAAAAAGTGTGAAGTAGGAAAGAATTCAGATTCTTTCCGGCTGCAGAGAGGTATAATGTACAATCCCGATGTATTGGACCCCAGAAATTCAGACCGTAAGACGTATGGGCCCAGGAAGACAAGCAAACCATCCCATGATCGCATTAAAATGAACCCGTAAACACCGTCACCCCCGATAACCGCCTTGTACTCATCCAAGCGAACCGCATATCGCCAGATGAGTTAAGAAACCCAACTAAAAGAAGCCCACAATCACACCACTTATTTCGTGGACGAAGAGTACTTGGTGACGGCCTTGGTACCTTCGGAAACGGCGTGCTTGGCAAGTTCGCCCGGAAGAATAAGCCTGACTCTGTTGAAAGTTAGCAATTGATGAAGTCGGGCGAGGATATCATCACATACGAGGTTTGGATCTCCCGGGAGGAAATGGTAGATTTCTTGTTGTACGCAGCAAGCTTGGAGGCCTCGGTGGCGACACGCTCAAAGATATCTTAGATGAAAAATTAGGCTGAGATCCAAAAAGCGGCGTGATCCAGAGCAATTTATACATACCATTGACAAAAGAGTTCAAGATGGACATGGCACGGTTGGAGATACCAGTGTCGGGGTGGACCTGCTTGAGAACTAGACAAGAGAAAGACGTGTTAGTTTTGAATGGACAAATACGATCGATGAATGTGGATGAGAAACGCGTCCGGACCAGGCAAAACAAGCCAGGAAGGACGCGAAATCGAGGGTAGGACGGTGAAAACTCACCTTTGTAGATGTAGCTGGAGTAGGTCTCCTTCCTTGTCTTGGTGCGCTTCTTCTTCTCGCCAGCTGGAGCGGCAGTCTTCTTTCCGGCTTCCTTCTTCTCGGCTGGGGCCTTGCCAGCTGGGGCCTTGCCGCCAGTGGTGGGAGTCTTTTGGGCTTTGGGAGGCATTTTTGATGAAACTGGGTGGGTTTGAGAATTGAAAAGTGAGTAAGCTGAAGCGCAAAGGCTGTTGGAGATGGTAGATGAGTTGGATGGATAACCTGAAGCTGGTTGTGGTGGGTGGATGTGGATGAGTCGAAGTTGAAGGAGAGAGGGAGTTCGACGGCGGGGGACGCGCTACTTATGGGGTGCGCGATCAATGTTATGGTCCAGTTGATCCGGGCGGGCGTTGGTGCGCTAAGCGAGGAGAGCTTGCCCGCCATGATTTGGGGGCAGCAGCGGATCGCGCTAGCGAGGCAGGTTGATCTCGCTGCCACAACACTGGCAGCCGAACACCTTATAAGTTGCGCGCCCCCCACCAGCGACGACTTTCTTCTTGTTCATCCACTTTCATCTACGACCATCCACAACTTGACGCTACCCACCAGCTCCATCTCTCCAACAACACTTTTCCACCCCAAACCAATTCCTAACCCACCACATCATCCAAAATGACTGGAGGCAAATCCGGAGGCAAGGCCAGCGGCAGCAAGTCCAGCGCCCAATCGTGAGTTCTGCCTATTCCCTCCTTCTTACCTCATCTCCATGTTTAACTTGGATTGCGCGTCTTGTTTTGATCTTTTGGACGCGTCTTTTCACATTTAAAATGCCACCTAAAATAAATTACTAATTCTTTGACAGCCGTTCATCCAAGGCTGGTCTCGCATTCCCGGTCGGTCGTGTCCACCGTCTGTTGCGAAAGGGCAACTATGCTCAGCGTGTCGGTGCTGGTGAGTAATATTTTCCATACCATCTGCATCTAGCAAATATGCCTAATCCTTCTCAGGCGCTCCTGTCTACCTCGCCGCTGTTCTTGAGTATCTCGCCGCCGAAATTCTCGAGTTGGCTGGTAACGCTGCCCGTGACAACAAGAAGACGCGTATTATTCCCCGCCATCTTCAACTCGCCATCCGAAACGACGAGGAATTGAACAAGCTTCTCGGTCACGTCACAATTGCCCAAGGTGGTGTCCTGCCTAACATTCACCAGAGTATGTTTCCCATTCCCATGAAGTTGATCGCATTCGCTGACCACTATTTTCAGACCTTCTTCCCAAGAAGACCGCCAAGGCCGGCAAGGGCCCAAGCCAAGAGCTATAGGTGTGTTTCTGCTTTCTGGCGTGGTGGTTCTGGGTGTTTGTCTTTTCCTGCGATGATATAATGGGGTTTGGGTTCGGTCCTGGGTTTACGGCTTTTACTGCACTAGGGGTTTGCACTACCGGGGCTGTACATTACGTCCATGGCAATGGATGAAATCTGACGAGCTGAACTTGCTTTCAAAATCTTATCTTTTGTGCCACTTTGCGTTAATGTATGTGATTTTAAGGTCTTGTGATGTCGTGTCACCGACGGTGTACATGGCATTTTGTATGCATTTACGAGCTGACTACGACTTCAATAAATACGTGTTCTGGACTTCATGTTCACATTAGTCCAATATTGAGAGATATGAATTCTGCACGTACAGCTCCCTGGGACTTTGAAAATATGTTGTCTCTATGGAATCTTAGGAAACGGTTGGGAATTGAAAAGGCGGCCGATACAAGTGGTGCAAATAACTGTAGCAGTCTATCACTTTGAGCTTTGAAATTAAGAGGCATTATACCGCGTTTTTCATGTTATGACTTTCAAGATTCGAACGTGGAATTCGAGTTCTGGGAGTGGTGTACAAGTCACCTACGTAATGAGAACGTCTATTTTGTTCAGAGAATGGAAACACCATTGTTGATATATCCTCAACTTCAGTATATCAATGAATGATTGACGAGCACAAGATGAGCGCTAGTGACTTCATATCACAACACTTGAAATGAGTCGAATTACACTCTTAGCCTGATCATAGTGGTTATATATGTACATGTTGCCAAGAAATCAGGAAACTCAGAACTACAAATGCATGTGCGGAGGGGCTATATGGCCATTAGCAAGTCAACAGACCTTCCTTGATTCGCATGCGCGAACAACTTACGATCGAGTATGGGAGCCGGCAAGTTGCGCTCGTATTTTGAACCTATTTACTCGATTAGAAGAAGCTGAGCGTGGAAGGGTGCAATTCTGGTCTCACCTCCAGGTGCAGTGGGTGGGCGATAAGGATCTGGATGCTTCCACTTCTCGAGCAAATTCTCGGTCTCCTGAACCAATATCTGAGGTATGTATCATCAGCAGCGCCTCAGACTCTTCTGGAAAGACGTCCGACATACTCGTTGTTGCCGCGGCTCTGTGACGTGCTTGTTGACTTCGAAGAGCGATCGGATATACATGGCCTGTCCTCTCCAAAGATATCTATGAACGGCCCAGTCGAGGGAGAGCTTCAAGGAACGCCTGTAGAGGCGGCTGTGATGAGAAAAGTCAGCTCGAGATGTTCGTCGATACGAGTGAGAGCGACTGGAACAGAATGATACTGACAGCACAGTGGCTTTAGATGCCATTGGGACCCAAAGTTCCAAGCGCAGAATGCAATTGAGAGGGTTGCTTCAACCTAGGTTGGCGAAGGGTCGATGTGGTGGTGGTAGCTTTGATGGTGAGGTTGGCGTATGAGTGCACTTGTGACGAATGCGGGCTGGGCTCGGCTGCTAGGCCCGGCTGGATGGGACCTGGCAGCTTTCATATCCAAGCAAAAGTGTCACCAACAATCTTCAATTCCATCCTCCCCTTTCCCATCAACATTGCTCCACCATGTCGGGCCAGCAATGCCTTCGCCGTTTGGTGTCTTCATCATGCTTATTGCGATCGCATCCATTACTTCACACTTCTTCTCTCACAGCTTGCCGGCTCGCCACCTCTAGCTCTGCAACGCGAACTTACTCTGCATTGTCGAAAGCTACAACATCTGGGCTACGCATCTCACAGCCAAGGTATGATCCAACTGGAAGCCTGCTACACCGTAGCTCATCGAAATGCCGCTTACCCAGGTGTTAGAAAGCCACTATTAATATCACAACCGCTTCACCTATCTTTAATGCAAACGCGTAACTATGGTCTGTCGCGCAACCTCCAAGACATCAAATTTACAACTCTGACTTTGAACATAGCCGACAAGATTGTCAAAGTCCCCCAGATGGCCGAGTCCATCACAGAAGGAACGTTGAAGCAATGGTCGAAACGTAAGCATTTGCCCTGAAAGTTCTGTCAAATTGAATGAAAACCCGTTCTGAGCCTCAATTTAGAGGTTGGAGATTTTGTGGAGCAAGATGAAGAGATTGCCACTATCGAGACAGACAAGGTACACTGAGACTCCGCAATGCCCCTTGAATGCCTGAAGAGAACTAAATCCTTCGTACGATAGATTGATGTATCAGTAAATGCGCCGGAAGCTGGTACTATCAAAGAGTTCCTAGTCAATGAAGAAGACACTGTCACAGTGGGTCAGGATCTGGTCAAGCTCGAGCTTGGTGGTGAGCCCTCAGGCGGTGCCAAACAAGAAGCAAAGGAGGAGCCAAAGGAGCCGGCGCCCAAAGAGCAGGAAACAAGCTCACAGCCTGAAGGAGGCCAGGAGAAGCCTCAGCCCAAGGATGAGGCGCCCTCGCCTCCTAAACAAGAATCGAAAGCAGAGCCTTCAAAGCAGGAGTCAAAACCAGAACCTCCAAAGCAAGAGTCAAAACCGCAAACGCCGCCACGGAAGCAGCCAGAAGCTTCAAAGGAGCCCAAAGATACGGAGCAGCCAAAGAAAGTTGAAGGCGTGACTGGAGGTCGAGACGAGCGACGTGTAAGTAACGTAGCAGCACACTATGGATTTCTCTGACGTAGACGCAGGTCAAGATGAATCGTATGCGCTTGCGTATTGCTGAGCGATTGAAACAATCCCAGAACACAGCTGCATCTTTGACAACTTTCAATGAAGTTGACATGTCCTCACTGATGGAGTTCCGCAAATTGTACAAGGACGAAATTTTGAAGAAAACCGGAGTAAAGCTTGGCTTCATGAGCGCCTTTTCCCGCGCTTGTGTGTTGGCAATGAAGGATATTCCCGCGGTCAACGCCTCTATTGAAGGGCCGAAGGGTGGAGACACCATCGTGTACCGAGACTATGTCGACATAAGCGTCGCCGTTGCGACCGAGAAGGGTCTCGTCACGCCGGTGGTTAGAAACGCTGAATCCATGGACCTGGTTGGCATTGAAAAGGCCATCGCGGATCTAGGCAAAAAGGTTTGATGCTCCTCGATCTAGGCTAGTGAACTATACTAATCATTATCAGGCTCGAGACAACAAACTTACAATCGAGGACATGGCCGGCGGTACCTTCACAATCAGCAACGGCGGCGTCTTTGGTTCGCTAATGGGTACTCCAATCATCAATCTCCCACAAACTGGTGAGTAATGTCGAGCATGACGAGGTAGTTATTGCTAATTTGTGTTAGCTGTACTCGGCCTTCATGCCATCAAAGACAAACCTGTTGTTGTTAATGGCAAAGTCGAAATCCGACCTGTAAGTACATCCCTAGAATTTAATATTACAGACGCTAGACTAATTTCGTGAAGATGATGTATCTCGCCCTTACATATGACCACCGCCTTCTAGATGGGAGGGAGGCCGTCACTTTCTTAGTCAGGATCAAGGACTACATTGAGGATCCTCGCAGGATGCTTTTGGGCTGATCGCTGTACATTTCTACTTCACCTTACCTGTATTTGTGCATTCTTGGTATTATATGACGATTTAGCTTTTGGCCCGTTAACTTTGCAAGGCCGAATCTCATTGTACGATAACGCGAGGCGTTCAGACTGCGTCAAAACTCAAAGTAGCTGGTATGTCGAGTGACGTCTTATGCGGCTTCCAAGATACTCTGACTACTTACCAGGGAACCATCTTAATCCAATTTAGCGTGAAACTCCTATCTGCCAGACCAATTTTCAAGAGCTAAACGCCTCCAAGCAATCGGAGGCGGTACCATGTTGACCTAGGGTGCAAGTGTGTTCTACTACTCGACGCTGTTTGGGGAGGCTGGCTCTTGAGAAATGGAAGAATACGTATCCGAACCGTCCAATTTGACACATGGTCAAATTAAACACATGTACTAGTAAGAGGTCTGTTCCGTCATCCTAAATCGTCCGTCTCGTCCTTTCCAGGTAGGAGTATAGCTCGCAGTACATCCGAGTCCACTGACGCCTAAAACAAGCCACCATCCCATACCTACGGTGCCTTATCGCAAGCCAATGCTACCAGTAGCCCGAAGTAATTGGACCTATCGTTCGAACAATTGAACTCAGACTTTACTATCTACCTTGTAATCAACAATCAATGAAATACTGGCTCATCGCCTGGGCAAGCAGGGGTACAGCCTCGCACTCTTCCAACTTCAACTCAACGTCGTCACCTACATCCAGGTCGTCGCGGCGGGGCAACAAACAGCAATCCACCCTTCTAGTCGAGCCATCCAAGTCTTTAGTTCCTAGACCGGCTCCGCAATTTTATTCCTTGCATTTCATCGTTTCTCCGGCACGTGGAACCATAACTGGTTCATAGGTATGCTGGCGCATCTCCCTGACATCTTTTGATTGAAATCACCTGTTTCGGAAGGAATTGGGAATCATTCCTATCAGATCAAGGTCTATGGAAGTCACAGCGGGTGAGAAAATC
This sequence comes from Hysterium pulicare CBS 123377, assembly GCA_000467715.1. Taxonomy (NCBI): domain Eukaryota; kingdom Fungi; phylum Ascomycota; class Dothideomycetes; order Hysteriales; family Hysteriaceae; genus Hysterium; species Hysterium pulicare. The sequence goes on along the minus strand of AJFK01000378.1, from coordinate 2,810 downwards.
CTTGAATTGTCTCCAGATATTAGGACAACTGAGCACCCGCCACCTGCGGCTTAACGCTGCAGCCTCAGATTTTTATTAGACCCGATTTCGTTCGAAGGAGGAAAGCGAATGTAACTCCTCACTCTGGGATTCATTTGCGTGAATGTCAGGATTCATAATACCCACTGACATTCCAACAAAGCTCGTTACCAGCAAAATGGCGACTCTGGCGGCGCAAGCGGCACAGCCAGCCAGACCGACACACTCAGTCCCGTCCACATCCTAGCTTATGCATATAATTCGAATTAGTAGTTGTCGAAACCACGCCGGGCATTTGGATGTTGCGGTCATACGAGCTAGCGTAACAATCCGACAGGTCGCACGGTGCATCAGAAAACGAGAATGTTTGAATCATTGAATGATTGGAGAGCTGGTTAAATTCCCTCCCGGGCTTGATGGCAACAAAGTGTTTCAAGTGCCTTCTGACAGAGTTATCATTGCGGCCTGGGACTGGGAACGACGTGCAGCGTGCCACATACTTGCGGGATTCCTGGTGGTTCACATTACAAATTAATCAGCAGAGGTTCTCGTCTCAAAGCAGACCTATTTGCGAAGTTCTCGACGCGTCTCTTGAGTCTTGCCTCCTCGAACAACCCTCTCCGCTCCTTCGCAATGACCGTGATATCTAGCAATCTGGATCGCAGTAGTTCGCACAGCAATGGCAACAGCCATCTCCGAGACGAGCATGTCTCCCACTTCAGATTGCTCACCGACCCAGCCGGAGTGACGGATGACGTCGTCAAACGCACGTATCTTGGCGCTGGCACCGTGGAATCGCCGCACATCGTCGAGTTTCTTGGTAATGATCCGTACAGCAATTCGGCAGGCGATTACCATTTTTTGGCACCTTCTTTGCCTTGACCGTTTTGCGTTTCTTTGCTGGCGTATTTGGTTCCTCATACCTGACCAACTTGGGCGCTATCATCGCAGATATGTTCGATGCCAGTGAGAGGGGCATGATGCTTGCTGTCTTCCTAGCTGCACCTTTATTGGGGCCTTCATTTGGTTATACTTCTTCTTTCCCAACCCATGATGTTTCACTGACCTATCGCAGCCCCCATTGCTGATGGGTACCTGGGAGGATGGCGATGGGTCCACGGACTCTTCGCAATCTTCACGGATGCGCTCTGAGTCCTGATTACATCATTTGTTCCCGAGACCTCCGCGCCATTTCTGCTATACTAACGTGTCGGGAAGCTGTCCATAATGACGGGAAAGGTTTATGTGGCAAGAAACGATCTGAGCGACAAGAAGAAGCTGAGTCAAAAATATAGGACCATGCTATACCGACCATAGCTCCTTCTATTCTATGAGCCCATCGTCCTGCTCACTTCAATATACTTGTTGATGTCTATCTCGGCCCGCAAAAGAGAGAAAGAATGGGAAAGGCTGACCTTGCTATGGGTACATGATGTTTCCGCTTCTCCCACTTTCGAGACCCAACACGGATGGTCAGCGCAAACCAGCCAGCTGTCGTTAATCGGCGTTGCTGTGGGTATGTCACTCGCCGTTCTCCACGGCATATACTACTACAAGAATTACCTACGCACCGCCGGCAATCATGATGGCTTTCCACCGCCGGAGGTCCTCCTGAAAATAGGGATACTGGCGTCTGGCCACCGGGCTTTTTTGGTTGCCTGGACCAACGGGTCAAAGGTGCATTGGATTGTACCCATGATCGGCACCGCTATATTTTCCTATGGCTTGGTGGTGCTGTTCTTAAGTCGGACCAACTACCTCGTCGACACGTATGTTATATTTGCAGCATCGGTTCTGGCGGCAAGTACAGTTCTGGGTTCCGTATTTAGAGTCGTGTTTCCACTGTTCACCACTCCCATGCGGAACAAACTCGGCATCCAGTGGGCGAGCTCAGTACCGGCGTTCCTGGCCTTAGCTTGCATGTCGTTCCCTCTCTTGTTCTACGTCGATGGTCGCCGTATTCGCAGCAACGGCAAGTACACACTCTAAGCCGCAGAGATGCTGCAGAAGCTGCGTAACACCCGCTCTTCCCCTAATCTAAATATTGTTAAGGACTGTCGCCAAGCTCCTAAGACAGATCAAGAAAACGACATCTAGTCAGCATGAGGTCTCGTTTCTGTCATTAGATTGAGTGCAAGCAGAAATCTAATACCTAAAGTCCTAGACCGTGTATTGGAGCTATTTTGTACTCAAGTACTTGATCTAGAAGATGCGAAATGGTGAGGTAGGCGTTTACAGACATCTTGTTATCGGCTACTTTGTTTCGGTACGAACACTGCCCTATAGTTCGGAAGCAAAGAGAGAGATTGGTAATCGAATCAAACAACCAGAAACAACTTGATGAAAAGGTGCGTTATAAAGAGTGCACGCAAGGCTAAGAAATGATGACTGTGCACCATCATGGCGGCCACGATGAACTGTGAAGAGATCAAGAAGTTACGTGTGCCAAGGCTAAATCATTGAAAACCTCTTGGAAGCCGTGAAACTAGTATTTATAAATTAAAAATACTTAAAAATACTTAACTTAATATACTTTAAATACTATCTATTAAAAGCTACTTAAGAAAATAAAAGTTTAAATTTTATATTTTTAATTAAAGTTAAAATAAAAAGAATATACTATTTAAATTAAAGTATAAAGTATATATTATTAATAAATTACTATTTAATTTATTTTTAGAAATAAATATATTAAAATTAAAGTAAGTTATAACTAATATTAAATATAAAAGAATTATATATTAGTACTTTAGCTATAATTATAACTAAACTTTAAAGTATATATATACTTA
>AJFK01000377.1:0-65977 GCA_000467715.1 Hysterium pulicare CBS 123377 | reverse complement strand
GTCTACCCCTACCGGTCTACCCCTACCGGTACAGGTAGACTAGGAGACAGGTAGGGAAGGTTCAGTTTACAGCAGTTGACGCCATTATTATCTAATACACAAATTCGCAAGTAACGGACTGAGCATGCAGACGGGGCATCATGTAGAAAAAGCTAAGAGGTAACAAAGCCTTAAACATCTAGCTGGAGCAACGGGGCCAAGGTGTTGCTGTTTTGCAGAAGCTGTGAACCGGCCACGATCCTCGTCCAAGAGAGTTTGGTTTGATGGGTTGACGCTGGTTGGTTGAGGGGTGAATGAGTTATTGTAGCATTACTTCCTCTACGGAGGCATCTGCCGTCAGCAAGGTGAAACTAAAAGTGAGAGCGCTGAGGGTACGGCGATAGTAAGAGCAGGGGTTTGGCTGATTATTATGCGCTACATAAAGGTATAACTTGGATTTTTGGAATCCAAATGTCTGTATAGAGAATTCGAATCACTTCCTGACCGATATAGACGTCGTATGAAATCGACCCCTTCACTTTATAAACTCCCAAACGCACCGAATTGCATAACTCAAATCAGCCGCAGGACCCCGATTTCACCTTCACTCGTACAGTGGCCTGTCAGTTCTTCCAACGACTAGTCTTTTCCCAAAACTTCACTCGTCCTGAGTCATTCACTGTTTCAAATATGGCCTGTTTTCATTGGGCGGTCAAGCGAGAGTCCGTGCGTCTGCACCGCCATTTTCCAGTTGTATAACCTTTCCACTTTTCCTTTCTTCCTTTCTCACGGATTGTGTTAAGAAGAATCGTCAATATGCATGGTCCTAGTACAGCCGGCAGGGCTGCCCATGGTATGATACCACGCCTACCACTCCTTTCTCCGTACTTTGTACTAAACACAAGAGATGCAGGGCCCACCACTACAACTCCGAGCCCATATGAAGCTAACCGCACAGCGAAACGGCTATCTCACTCGGTGTTGAGTATTACTACTACAGCAGATTGCCAACCTGCACAACGTCAGCCCGCAATCGGTCTCGCAGCTGTTGGCCTTAACTCCGAGCGATCCAGCCATACGACAGGCACGGACGATGATGAGGTAGACCCCGACGAGTATGTCGTTACAGAAAACCTTAAGGACAGGTTTTACGTAGACTTTAACGACGACCCTTTCTCTGACGACGGCGAACTCCAAGACGAGACTAGCTTTGATGTTGATTCCGACGATGGATTTGTAGACATCTCGGATATGGAATTCAGTGATACCCACCCACAAGACGACGTGGAATGTTGTTTCGAGAATCCATGTGTGACTTGTTTTGGTCACCTGGATGACATCCTTCTCAACGGCCTTGAGCCGTGTCAATTCAAGCGAACGACGAAAAGCCTGGGGCAAAATCAGGGCGGTCATGGCAAGTCTCGGCGATGTCAGCACTGCAATGCCAAGGAACGTTACTGCTACGAGGTAAATACCAGTGTATACAAAAGAATATGCACCAAGCGCTTTATGCTTACGCTTTGCTCTAGTTTCCAGTTAAATACCAGGGCAAGGTTCAGGAACTGATGCGAAATGTTTCCGCAATTCGGAAAGAGGATGTTGGGGCCCCTTCCGTGAAGAAAGTGCTACGATCTTTCCATCGTGTATGGAAGGATTTTCGAAGGTATGATTGTTGACGGCTTTAAGCCCACTCCCATAGCTAACGCTATTCAGTGAATACAAGAGCTACCGGAAGTTGTCCCTCCACCAAGGGGGCGATGCATGGATCCAACCATCTCCCACAAGTTCACGCTCGGTTCTTCCTTCCGCTGACAAGAGCACGGCTGGGAGGTTTCGTGCCGACCGTAGTGAAGAAGATAGGAGGTCTTCGTTCTCTGCAAAAGCCGTAAGTCAACACGCATCGCAATTGAATACTTTGCTTACTAGTTAGCAGTGTGAAAACACCAGACTCTTGGAAGAGTTGTCAAAGTTGAGTCAGCGCGTCACCGCGTTGGAAGCAACCTCCGCATCAAGGAGTTCAGTACCACCTCGCCGATTCAACATCTCACCCACAGCTACGGCCACTATTTCCTCAGCCTCTCGTTCCAAGAATACCAGGAGGGGTGACATGCATCAGCACGATTCAAATAAAACTTCTTCGGTCAGTATCACATCTCGCCGCAATCGAACCATCACAAGTGAGAAGGTGAAGGAAATCGAAATGATCGATTTGACCTAAGACCCTGCAACCGCCATCAGTTGCTTGCCATGGAAGAAGTGGACTTGTCAAGCCGGAGTCATCTGCTACAGCTAGCCTGGCGTGTGGTTAACCACAAATATTTCACTCTTCCCGACGACTTATGTGGTCTGCCGAGGCAGTCAACCAAATGATCAATACTACAACACTTCAAACATCCATGTATACCGGTGGGATGGTATTCTCCAATTCAGAATAGAACAAAATAGAAAACTGCTCATATACCTCTACTCGAACTCATTTCTTAGTGCTTGTCTCTCCCTAACATCAGTATACGCCGGTTCAATCGTTTGAAGGGCTCACGGAGGATGTGTCCCATCGTTCTGTTCCCTTTCTCAATACATAGGAGGATGTAGCGAATGTCATCGTGGACTCGGACAAGCTACCCATTCCCCATGTGAATACCCTCGCGAAGTTTTGGCCTTGACCTTTGAGATAGATCCGCCTCCGATTCCCTATGCGAAAGCGGACGCGCAAAGAGGTGGAGCTACTGGCCCTGGATGAAGAAACCAGCTCGGTGCAGTTACTCTATTTAGACCTTGGAAGAGGTCTAACGCCTCAAACATCAAGGCAGCTTAGGTCAGCGTTGAGAGATCTAGTCCGGGGGAGTGTCATTGATAGGCATTGCGAGAAATGCGACGATGAGAAATGCCGTTCTTCGATAGAGTCGGCGAATCGACCTTCGCTTACACAAGCGCCAGGCATTACTCTCGAGATTCGAAACGGTAATAGAAGAAGAGCAAGGGAAGTCAGTGGGGTCAAATCGAACAATCTCTCCAAAGCTTCGGGTGATTCTTGAAATATGCATCAGTGGCGAATTCCCTGCAGGGGATTCCTTCTAGGAAGCTTTTTGTTTTTCCTGAAATCTGTCTCGGAAGCAGAGTATGACACCAAGGCCTCCGAAGAAGACGCTTTAGGAGCAGAAATGCGACAGGCCAGAAAATTCACGATGATTTATATACTCTTTTGCCACCAATATCGGGATTCCCATTCACAGCGTAATATTCACAGTCCAAGTATTGAGCTGATCCCCACCCAACGAGTATGTCGAAGTAGGCATGGTGGTAGATGCCATATCGTCGCCGGAGAATGGGCTTTTTTTTATAACGAGTGGAATGAGATGGTGATGCGACGACGTTGGATTCATACTTAGGGTGGAATATCTGGATGGAAAACTGCACTTGTGGTTGGGTGTGGCATGGGGCGTATGACGAGTGCTTGTGAGAGAAGCAGTCGGCATTTCATTTTTGCATGCCGGTTGTGAGGCTGGAATTGGCGGTTCATTGGCGGTAGTGTTATGGGGATGGAGGAGGTACGTGCAGAGGAAGCTCCGATGTAGACCTCTGGTGTATTCCAGTCTCAAAAACTGTAATGGTTAACAACGTCGAGTCGTTGATGGGGACTGGGCCGGCGTTCGAATTCATGGAGATAAATGCTATTACTGTAGGAATCAAGTACGCGCAATCGAAATAGCTTCATCCCCTTCAACCGCTTGCTTTATCTCCCTTTAAATCCCAACAGTCCTCCTTGACTTTTCTGGATCGGATCACCAGTGTTCGGTATCTCTCCAACTTTAAGACCAGGCCATCACGGCCATCCACTAGGGGTTGCACCCACTAGCTCATGTGAGATGGACTTCAACCTGTCTCGCCATATACAATTGGTCCTCTCCCACCATCAGTACCAGTAGTCTTTGCATGTCCTTCCTCGTCAATATTGCCATTCTTGCGATGGGTCATAGAACCGGTTCGGAGGATATCGCGACATGTGACGAGTATGCGAGATTTGTTAGACGGCGGAAAGGGAAGGAAGAATATCATCGAGGCGCACTGATATAGATTAAAGGCGGGTAGAGTAGTCATGAGAATCTACGAAGGTTCTGCGGGTGAATGGTGTCAGTGGAGCCCGTCGGTGAGTTAAGGTGGAGATTGCTGCAGAAAGGGCAAAGCCAATGGTGTAGAAAGGTGGGTGGGAGAATTTGAGCATAGTAGTATACCTAAGAAGAAAAAGCCAAGTATGCGATGGCACCGAGATCAACAGGTATAGACATTGCTGTGATGTCTAAGACCGAAGTCCATAGTATCGTGTGAGTAATATTATTGCGCGCCTCCGTTCTGTGAGTGCTTTGGATCTGGGACCAACCCAGAATGCCTCTCGTTGCAGGATAGTTCGGTGCTAGAAGAATTAGAAATGCTTATTACAAGCTCGTTACACATCCAGTGTAATGCGACTTACCCTCTCTCCAAACCCTCCACCGCTGCGACCTCTATGTTGTCTCGAGGATGCACTACATCTGGCCAACTTCCATTGCAGGAACGACGTGATCAAAGTCTCTTCTTCGCTTTCCCGCTGTATTCCCAATAGCATTTCGATGTCATCTGGTGAGAGTGGCAATAGAGTCGGCTCATTATTCCTCTTCAAACTTCGCTATATAGGTACTGCGTATGGTCCATTGCTCGGTGCAATTGCCGTAAACTCATGTTCGCAGGGAGTGCACTGGACTTGGATCAGCAGCTTATCGGGACCCCGAGTTTCTCGACTCTTACCTCAACTCGACTCATACCATTACCAATGACAGATGCTCTTGGCGAATATTCCTTTCCAGGCTGGTGCAGCCAGCTAGTCATAACGGCCCGTCCCGCGTGGGGTGAGAGGCGAGAGGACATTTGGACCGACAGATCCAGATTGGAATTCGAGCAAGAAACTATAATCCGCAAGGGATTTGTAATATGTGGTACGTAATGAGGTGGTGAGGTCGGCCCGAGCGCAATTCTCCCAATTGGTCAGCCTTCTGATGCAAGGGACTCGATGTGATATTTACCTCATGACTGCCCCAAACCTCGACTCCTTTAGATACCTGAGGAAATGCTCTCCGCTCCCAATCCTTTTCATCAGCACGGCATTTCGTGCGCAAGGACCTCCTATCGTCGATGTTGCCAGGTGGCAGAGCATGATGCGATCCACCAGGCGCCATGTGCTCTGCTCGTACCTCCCTTGTGCCATCTTGCATCCAACTCCACTCATCCAGCCTCCGATAACTCGACAACAAGTCGCTTGCTGTAGCATGGTAAAATTTGAAAGCCCGAGACGAAGGCACGAATCATGTAGCCAAATCTCCCATTCAGCCACGGCATGCATATAAGGAAGGGCTCCACCTGAATCCATCAAGTTTATTCGACCCCTCATCTCTTTGCGACAGTTCCCTGGCCTCAAATTTGCCATTGGCCGATATGAAATCTCCACATCCTCACCAATCCACATCTGGAACATGCCAATGCACACATGTCCAGGTTTTCGACCCCTCTACTCCTCCTGCGCCGCTCTTCAGACACCTTCACAGGCAAACAGACCCTGTGTATAGCGCATATGGTCATAGCTGATCTTGCCGGGTACGTGAGGCTCGTGAACCGGAGAGTGGAGTGAAGCGTGCTGTGCGACGGCTTCAATGCCGCAGTTTGAGGGGAGCAGAGGTGATCGCGACGTTATTGAGGAGCCGGCCGGTGTTGGTGCAGTGGCGTGAGATTAGACTCGAGGCTCAGGGTCTCGTAGAAGGGTAGAATGAGGGAATGCAGCGGGGATCCGATACGACTAAAAAGTGTTGACTCTCTTCCCTAAACCGCTTTTCAGCTTCAAGAATGATTTACTCTGAGGAGAGCAGAGTTTATGGCGGCATACAGAGACTTGGGGAGTTCATTCACACTATGCGAAGCATGTTTGAATTTGCCATGCGTCTACTCGTATCCTTCGGGAAAGCGATTGGCATTGTCGTTCATGGTATCATCACTCCATACGATACCATTGCTAGTGACGCCATAATGCGCAAACGAGTTCGTAAGTGAGGCAGAGAAAGAAACAGAAGAGTGCAAAGACACTGACATTCGTCTCGTGGCCTCGCATCTCCATGATCTCTCATGCGTTTCTTTGGGTTAGCCGTTTTCCAAGCGAATCTCGGCAGTCACGTTGCCCTGGAAATTGAGCTTTCCTTAACTCGGTCACGCTAGACTCTGAAAGTACCTCTATGGTGACACCAGAGTGGCAGACATCTTCGCCTGCACACCGGCGCGTCTTCCTCCTTCCTCCTACTCCTCTCAGCGGATGAACCTTGTCGGTCATTCGTTCAACACCTTTGTATTCAATTTGAGGCGGAGCTACAATATGGTCTTCCCTGTCCATCAAAACGATGAGGATATCTCTCAGAACGATCAAGACGACCAGCAAAGAGACGTTATAAATCTTGAGCAGTACGATGCTATAAATGTTCAGCAGCAAGACGATGAAGATGATCACCGTCACATCGATCAAGATAGCGACCTTCCTACTTTGAACACTCAACCCTCGTCTCAAATTGATCTGGGTACTTGGTGTCGGCCTAGAAAGGGGTGAACCGTACTGACTGATGCATACAGATGAGGTCAAAAAGATGAACACCAAAGAAGGAATCAAAGTCCATGACTTCTACGAGATAAGGAAAATGCCGAGCCTACGAAAGCCCGAGTTTCGTGACGACACCCTGAATGGTCATAAGGCACTAACACTTGACCGCATGAATATACAAAATCTTGTTGCGCTCTTAGCTCAGTCCTGTGGAAAGGTCCGGCGTCCCCCATGCGAGGATTGCAGGAGACGTAGTGGCCCATTCAAGGAATGCGTCACAGTGAAAGGCCACCTCAAGTCCTCATGCGCGAACTGTCATTACGACAACCATGGCTATCGATGTAGCTTTCGACAGGGTGAACAAATCTGACTACCGTACCTTCTCCCACTACACTCACTGACATCTGACAGAGTCGGACGCTCCCGCGACACCTCCACCGCAAACGAACCGAAAGAGAGACAGGATCATTGATTCTGAACTAACGTCAGATGAAGAGATCTATACACCTTGCCGAAAGTCGAGGCGACGAGAAGAGATCGGATCCCAACGTATGAAGGACACCAAATATGTATCCAATATTGACTCTCGTACTCGGCCAACACGAATCCCGCCTCTTCGCTCCTCCACTTCTTTCCAGGATAATCGAACACTCTCACAGCACACTACAATTCCTCCGTCTCATATCGCTCTTCAGCAAGTCCCCAGTCCATCCCATACGCTCACCAAATTACATATCGAGCGCTTGTCCCTAGAGAAGCGCTACAACAGTGACTTGCAAGCGCTTCATCGACTGTACCAGGGTGAGCTGGCTGAGAATGCGGCAGAAACCGGAAGAATCATAACGCAGATCAGTCAGGACAGTAATTATGAATCCCAGAATACCGAGACGGAGAGTGAAGACGCCACTATTTTGGGTTACAATGACTACACTGCTGAGAGCTCTACTAGTCTAGACGAGGATAATGACACAAGCACTGTGGGCGAAAATAGGGTCTCCCAAACCGCCGACCAAGACGACAATCAAGCTAACCTCCGGCCCAATATCAGTTCGGAGCAGGTCTCAACCCCGCCTGGGATCAAGAAGTCATGAATGTCTGTCCGGCTCAGCTGAGTACCTCTGCAGAAGAGGATGAACTTATTGCCCCCCGAGACGCAGAGTACGACGACTCAATTGAGACCACTGCTGGTCAAGGCGACGGGCGGCTTCACAGACTGACGAGAGTGTCAACGAACCTGAAGGAGAGGGCGGGAGCATCACTACTTGGGGCGAAGACGAGGACAGCTTGACACAAGGTGGAAATGGTATCAATACCGGCCAAGCTGACGTGGAGGTCGGAGCTTCTCAGTGCAATGACAATGTCACTATTTCTGTGGACGGAAGGAGAGCAAAGTCTGTTTCGACGACGCGATCCAGAGCGGGAAAGGATTTCTACGGGCGAGCTCTGACTTTGATAGAGGGGACGGGTGCATGGGTAGATTGGATGTCAGAATGGGTGCATACGATGGTAAGGGTGGAGCAATGGGATGGAGTGGATTGAAATATAGAGGGGTTTGGATCTCCGTAACACTTTTGGTCTTTGGTATTAGTCAATAATATTCGGTATCCGCATTTGATCATCCTCTTTCGTGGGACTTTGCTCCGCCGCACTGCCCACTACACCCCAAGCCAATGTGATCACTACAGGGCGGTCGTAATGCAAAGGTAGCTCTCCGCCGTTGTCATAGGATACTCTCAGACACAGCGAACCCAGAGTATTCACGTCAGTCCGCTGCATCGCATCTCTTCGTTATGAGTTCAACAGGAGTCTGTATGAAGATAGTTTATTCCGCGTTGGATAGTGTGAGCTATCATCTGTGTTGTATCCCGACGATTCCAACATTGGTGATGCTGAGTACTCCGCTACAGCCTATATAGATAGCTAAAGCAGAGCATCAGTACTTGCGTCTCATGGCACATTCGATCAAATGCGGACCTAAGCTGATATCACGATGCGTAGCCCCCTCATCTGCTTGGGTCCTCAACCAAGAATCTTTATTCATTCCCTTATAACGAAGTCAAAACACCTCTAGAAGAAATGGATAAGTCGCCCAACTGGATTCAAGCCATCCGTCACTGGGCCTCAAACTACCTGTGTATGCGCTCTGTGATTCCATGTATTATCGATTGACGTGGGACTTTCGATTCCATCCAAGCCTAGAGCCGACGGCGGAGGAGGAGGGGTTTGTGATGGCCCAGGTCATTGAAATAGCCGCTTTACTCCCAGATACGTCGCACTAAATGTATAATGCCAGACAGACGTAAAAGATGACGGCGTTGGAAGCTGTGCACTAGAAGGCTGAGTAATTAGCACGTGACCTCTTATGCACACTCACTCACCTGGTGGGATTGAACATAAGAACAATAAAAAATAGCGGAAGAATATTGACAAAGATGTCGGCGTATCCGCAAGCTCTCGGCAGCCAATATATTGTGGTGTGTGAACGATCGGCCAACGCCGAGAAGCCGCCATGCAGCTACGGGCGACTGGTTCCGCCACCAAGGGTCCAGACGTCCCTTAACACCGCCTAGCGACAAGCGGGCCCAACACCAAATCGCGATACGTACTGACAACTGATAACGCCATTTTCGTGCTGAACTCGCCATTGCTATCGCGTTAGAAAGAGTCAAGGGGAAAAAATGCATCGGATGACTTCGCAATATAACTAGATGCGTTGCACCTACCTACGTCCCCTGCATTTCGCTAGGATCTGTACATCCTACTTCCCCTCCTCACTTTCACCCGCACTCGCCCAGCCCAACACATTGGAGCCATGGCTGCGCCGGAGACCTTTGCCAACGACAAGAAGGAGCCCGGCTCGTACGAGAACGGGCTTGAGTCTGACTTCGACGAAACCAGCTTCACGGCTTTGATCGCTGAAGGTAAGACGACAATGTGCAGGAGATAGCACGGCGAAATTCCAGAATCCTCGACTGCTTTGCTGACAACAAGTCGTTGCTAGATCGTAACCATGAGATCAAACTCCGGACTATGTCATGGCAGAAGGCTGCTTGGCTGCTCGCCGGAGACCAAGTCTGTCTGGCCATCATGGCTCAGACATGGTCCTTATCGTGAGTGCACCTACTGCACAACCCCCAGCTTCGATGCTGACCTCTATGTAGCGTGTTAGGATGGGTTCCGGGGATAATCACAATGGTTCTGGCCGGCATTCTCTTCTGGTTCACCTCGATGACCATGCACAAATACATCATGAAGAACCCCCAGATCAGAGACATTTGCGATTTTGGATATTACGTCTTCGGCAAGGGTCGCTGGGCTTATGAGTTTAGCGGGTTCATGTTACTGGCCAACAATATTCTGCTCATCGGCTTCCACATCCTCACCGGCGCCAAAGTCATCAATACCCTTTCTGATCACTCACAATGCACCGTTGTCTTCTCCGTTATTGCGACGTTGATGGGCATTGTCATGTCCATTCCGCGGACCCTCAAACATGTCTCCTTCATGGCCATGTTCTCGTGTATGTATTCCATACCTCACTTCATCTGCCGACCAAGATCCCAGACTAACTGTTCTTTACAGCTGCCTGCATGGGTCTCGCCATCCTCCTCTTCCTCATCTTCTCTGGCATCGAGAAAGCTCCTCTCTACGGTTACAATGGCGACTACCCCACCCTCGGTCCCGTCCGAACCTACGCGTTCCCCCTACCCGGAACTACATTTGTCAACTGCATGAACGCCGTTCTGAACATCACCTTCCTCTGGGTCCCACAGATCCTCTTTCCAACGTTCATCGCCGAGATGGAGAAACCACAAGACTTCCCCAAATCTCTCGCCGTCTTGACCGGAATTTCCGTCTTCCTGTTCATCGTTCCTCCAGCCATTGGATTCCGATACCTCGGTCAATATTCCACCGCACCTGCTTTCGGCAGTCTTGGCGTGGTCGCATACAAGAAAGCCTCGTTCGCTTTCGTCATCGTTCCCACCATCATCATCGGTGTCATCTACGCCAACGTCTCCGCAAAATTCGTCTACTTCCGCATCATGGGCAATTCCCGCCACGCACACTCCAATACCGCCCTCGGCTGGGGTGTCTGGGTCGCCGTCATGGCCGGCATCTGGTTCATCGGCTTTATCTTCGCCGAGGTGATACCTAGCATGGGCGACTTTTTGTCCTTGCTCGGTGCTGCGTTTGATTCCTTCTTCGGCTTTATTTACTTCGCTATTGCGTATTGGCAGATGAACAGGAGGAATCTGTTTGGTGGTGTCAATAGGACAGTCATGACCCTTTTGCATATCTTCGTCATGGCTACGGGATTGTTTTTGCTCGGTCCGGGTCTCTATGCTGCCGTTGAAGCCATCAAAGTCGATTACTCGGGTAGCACGAGACCGGCATTTAGCTGTGCGGATCTATCTATATAGGCGGATATGGATAGGTCATTGTAGTATAGTCCATGATAGCTCAAATGATAGCAACGAGGTCGAAGCTTTGACCTTCCGTTTTTCTTGTATTATTTTGCTCATGCAAAGTAGCGGTAAGTGGAGAAAAGATGATCCTATTTCTCTACATCTCCACGATGTTGCCGCTCTGCAGTACCCGCTCCTTTGAGTTTCACTCGTTCCACCACCGCTGTTATTCCTCCTTCGATTTGATTTCTAACTTGAGTTATCTCTTCAGAACCCTGAGGCCCCATTATCTCGTCTACGCGCTGTGGGAAGTTGATTCCAAAGCGATGGGTTGTGGGGGACCAACTACGATTCAGGTGGAGTCCTACCGGACTACCGTGGATGATGAACGGCAAAGATATGCTGCTAGTCGACACTCCAGGCTTCGACGACTCGCGCAGGAACGAAGGAGAGATCCTGGAAAACATCACGAGCAAGCTCGCTGGGACGTACCTCGAATAAACCCCTATCAGTGGCATTATCTACATATACGACATAATGAACGAGAAATTTACTGTGCCGGCCGGGCGATACATACCATGTCCTTGAGGATGGTTGAACCTGATACGCTGCGGAAAGAACCCTGCTCACGACAAAGTGGGACCATAACGAAAAAACCAACGGCATAGAGGAAAAGAGCGGGAGAATATATACAAAGAAAACCGTGATCCAAAAGGGCGCGAGCGGTCCGTAGGACTGGCTTGATAGATGTCCGAGACGCATACGCTAACGTCGTCAGGGAGGTGTTATAGACGATAGAAAACAGTAATGACTTTATAATGAAAAGCACCAAACCTCTCGTTCACGCAGCTTGGTGTTAGGTGAGCCATAAGCGCTAAACAGGAGCCTGCCACCATCTACCACAAGATTCATATCCGAGATTGCAAGTTCCGAGGTTTGCCAGGTCTAGTACGCTCCTATCGTTCCCGGAAGTCCGCCGTCTGGAAGCTATACAACTCAAATGAGGCAGCTCTGCCGTTTTTCGCGTCAAAAGCAACTGGTGCTGGGAGGTTCAAGAGGCTGATAGCTGACTTATCAAACCAAGGCAGACGTCAGTCCAGGAATCCTCACTTTGGGCCCGCAAGGTATTTCCGGGTTTAAAATTTGCTGATACAAACTTCAAAGAGACTTGAAATACTCGGCCGCATTGGATATAAGGACGAAACTTTCTATTCCCATGAAAGTGGTCCCATGAAATCATCCGGTGCGACATACAAAGCTACCCGGGTATAATCCAAAATAAGTTCCCTCGCGTTCCTGTTTCCACAAAATTTTCCTTCCCTCTCTTCATCTTTTACTTGCACCAATTCAGCCAGCTAAGCCCATCATACAGGGAGAACTCCTCTTGCGCGATCTTCTTGCGATGAATAGCTGGATATCTATGCAGTTCTGTGATGGTTCCATTGCCAACTTTGAGGCGGTATTGAAAGGAGTCTAGATCGCGACGAACTTTCCTCTAGAACTCCTGCACAACCTAGGAAGCGGTGCCAGTGTCGGAGGACCCCAAATCAGGCCTGGTGGCATAGAGAAGCTTGCGGCTCCAGGATTATACTCATTGTGGTAATAGATCGTGGGGGCTTTGCAGATGCGCGTCGACGAGGTGTCAATGTACTTGGTTTCTCGGCGGAGAATGGGTGTTGCGACGTCGAGGGGCAGAATTTTTCGGCGGGATCTTGAATGGCGATGTCGGCGTGATCTGGCTGCTGTAGAAGTGGCAGTGATTTCCTCATTTGCTATTTCTGGTAGCCTTTTGTTCCTCCATCGTTTGTGAAGGGTCTTCTTCAAGGATTGCTTCCAGAGATACACGTAGCTCTCGTGTAGTTCCTCGATGATCAAGTCGACGGGGGTAGGCTTCTGGGAAGGAAGAGGATGTTGGGAAAAACATATAGGATGAAACTATTCGCGGAAGTCATGTTTCCAAGACTGTTTGAAAGAAGCATGGTGTTGCTTAAGGAGTCAAAACGCCTAATGGCCGTTGAAACAATAGCCAGCTATGCATAATTGCAACAAGTACATGAACAAAACTCATGCGTTACAGGATACGTTGAATCAGTTCCAAACACCGTTGACACGTGTCAAGTAGTATCAAGCCGGCTAACGCTTCATCGAACTGCTGTGACGCTTCGCTACACTTGCTCAATGCCGTGAGAAGTTAGGTCGAAGGAACTCGATGCGGTGGGAAGGAGAGAGAGTGGTGGAAAGGAGAGGTCTGATGAGAAGTGGTGGAACTCGCAGACTTGGCTCAGTAAACGGTAGTTTGCTGACTGGATTACGGCTGAGAGCTCTTCCCTCGCAAGGCGACTGTTTATGGTGATGAGGCGTAAGTCGCTGATTACTCGGGAGTCGGGAGGGCGGCAGCAACGAAGACTTCCCAGTAGAATTCGATCTGCTTCTCCAGAGATCAAGCTTTTCCATCAACGTGTTTCCAAGCCTCTGCATCACATCGCGCGTGACATTCGCATTAGTCGTATGTACTTTGACTACCTTGCCTCGCGAACTGAGTCGCATTGTGTGTCAGTCCTTGTTCGCATTCAATGACTAAGACTTCCTGTCTACTTCGCAACTGTTTGAACGAAATGCTGTGGCAGCTAGAGGAGGTTTTGGTATCAAGAACTCGGCGAAGTCGGACCCTTTGCAGGACTGTTTGATTTGGCCGGTGTACTGCGCCGAGGGAAGATGATAAGGGATATGAGAATGCGGCCGACAAGAAGGGAGTACTGCGGATGGTACGGCACGTTGCTTGACGTGGCGGGGGTGACGCGGAGGTCGATGTTTCGTTCTGATCTCCAGAAAATCTTCTAGAATGTAGAAAGGCTGGTATCTATCAAGCACCCAGGAAGCCTTTTATTATTGTTTTCGCGAAATGTTGAAACGGAAGTGGATCTTAGTAACAAATGTGGCTGTGGCTGTGGCTGGAGAGCCTACACACAATCTCTGAGTTCAACCTTTCTGTGACGGGTTATACTATGAGTCTTCCAAAATATCATCTTCCCTCAGCCAAGTCTACTCTACTCGATCGTATCTTTCAACCGCCTTCCATCCACCGTTGCCACCGAAAGCATAAGCCAGCTTCATGTCACTTGGCATTGCATTGTTGAGTATTCCGTCAGCTTTCCACAGCGTCATTCCAGTAATATGTTCATGTCGAGACTCGCAGACGTCAGGCCAATCTCACGATGATTTGCGCAAGCCACCACGAGCTAGCATCATGCAGCGTGATGCGATAAAAGATTTTGAGCTAAACATCACACCATTTGACTTAGTCTGGGGGTTCTTTTCTGCAGAAGCTCCTTGAAAGCGGGTGATAGAAGAAATTTTTTTGTCCGAGCAGCAGGTGGTATCCTCAACGTCGCCGAGGTTGAAGACGGACATACTCGAGACATGCAAACATTCAAATGTTGGCGCTGACGAACTCCCATCCTTTACTCCGTTAGAACACACGGTAGGTCTCATTGCTCAATATTCGATAACCCCCAATCGAGTCTCGACAGGAGGCTTTCGTAAAGATTTCATGCCGCTGACTCGAGGTAACATGACCGGAGCTAAGCCGCGGTCAGCGACAGAGTTTGTCACGAGAATTGAGAATTGTTGGCGTTTGCGGGACAGTCCACGACTGAACCGCTTCTTTTATAGGAAGTCTTGTCCCAAATGTTGCTAAAAAGATCCCCCTTGAGGTTGCAAAGGCGGCGAGGATGCGATATTTCTTTTCTCTATCTCGCACTTGCAGTTATATCAGAACGCGAAAAAAAGACCTCATTTACAGGTCTTCATAGACCACACAAGAAGACCTAGTCAGTGCATTTATTCCCACATCTCTTTCGTCGCCGATGCTGAGGAATTACGTCTGGCGCGGCTCTGAACGATGAGAGTCCTTATTCACCCGTACTAGTGAGAGACCATCTCTTCTCCTCTCGCGTTTCAAGACATCCACAGCTTCAAAGCGAAAACGTCATCATCGCAAGACTTGCTATTGACATAACGAGGACTCTATCTTTGCTCCAAAGGAACAGGATTCACTCACGAGAGAGGAGATGGTTGAGACGGAACTTTTTCAAGTGTCGAAAGAGTCATTCGTATCGTCCATTTCTCAACCAAACACCGATGATATAAATTTCGAGAACTGCCATGCCAGTACCCAAAATCCGAAGAGCGCTAGGTCTCGTGCGGCTGCATCGGCTTGATTCTCATTCGCTGAACAAAGAAGAAAACTGGAAAAACAAATTTCAAAATCTAGCCTCGCCTGCTTTTTCAGCCTTGTCTGAACTTCTGCTCTTTCCCGTCTCCATATCTGGATATTCTTCCTCCATCAGTTTCAAGCTCTTTTGACTTCCTTCCATCGTGTTCCAACATCAACGTCAAGCTTAATATGTCTAATCTCTTCTCCGCAGCTGGTACCGCTGTTGGAATTACCTCTCTCGGCATCCAAATATGCCAGGCTCTCGTTCATTACTACTTTTAATTCCGGAACATTGACAATCACATTTCTGCGATCCTTCGTCAAGCCGAAGTGCTCGAGGGCAATCTAAGGGTATTGGCTTCGGTGAAAGAGAATGTGGAGCACGTCAATGATGATGTCTCGAGGCAATTGCAGAGAGCGACGGACGCGTGTATGGAGGGACCGAAGAACTTGCAGATGATGACCAGGAAATGTGGCGGTGTGAAGCTGCCCGAAGATGCGGTGGATAAAGTGAAGGTGGCCAAGAAGAGATTGCTGTGGCCGTTTCGGAAAGGTATATTAGTGCATCTACAGAGAACGTTGATTGGACTGCAGCAGAGTGTGCAGTTTTCAATGCAGATTCTGAAAGTGTAAGCGATCCCATCCTAAACTTTTTGATGTCTTTCGCCCACGATGAATCATATTTGTTGTGTAGTGACGTCGAAATCCGGAATTTTGAGGATCTGAAGTCCGACACGACAACCTTGATCCATCATTCCGAACGCATGGAAAGCCAATCGCACGACCATACTACAACGCTTCATTCCATTCAAGGCAACATTCAGAATCTGTCCATTTCCCAATCACGTCCAACTTCTATCATTACGTCACAATTATCAAGCCAATCAGAGGGGTTGTATTTGCAGTTGACTAAAATGGCACAAAAGCTGGAATTACTTCGAATTTCCATTCCTGGGTTATCTAGCGATGTAGCTGACTTACAGGACATGACTAACGCAGGGCGTGCGCAACTCTCATTTGACAACCCTTTCACGGATCTCCATGGCGCAAGCGAAACTTGCAAAGCAGCGAACCACACTTTCAAAAACGGCCTTCGAAGATACAGAAAAAATACTCGAAAATTCAATCAGCTGTCAATCGATCACAGAACAGACTGCACCTGCGACTCCTCCGCACGAACGGACAAAAGCTGTTATTTTGGGCGTAGTGTGTCTGCTTCGTTGCGCTGGACCTGTGATCACCTCCAGAACTGCCCAAAGTTCCCTCACGCTAACTTTTCTCATACTCTCGAAGTGCAATTTACTTTTTGTACGCGATTACTAGGTTTTAGTATGAGACTTGGCTATATCTACGCTAGGAAAGTAGGTTGGAGGTCAATATATCCGATATTGAGGTACCGTGCTATACTTTCTAAGAATTCACCAGATTTTAGGCCGTTTAAAAGATTACCAAGCTTATGGAAAGTTGAAACTTTGAAGAGGGAGGATTTGAGTCTTCAGTATCAGACTCTTACGCATGAAGTACTTGAGGTTTTGAGGCAAACCTGCTGTCGGATGGTAGTACTATACTTCACGTAGGTTTTGCTTATCCGAACCCCCCATACATACTTCTCATCTCCAGATCAGAGTGCTTTCTCTACCTTGAATAAGCTTGTAACGACAAACAACTTTGATGCAATGGAGGCATATGCCTTTCTGGACGCATTGATCACAGCCGGTGTTCACTGTGATCAGCTAGATGAAAGGGGAAGGTACCAGTGATCTTGTCCTTCGAAAGACTGGGAGTGGCTAAGACCATGAGCAGGAGCCCTTTGAGCATGTTTTTGGGAGGTTTGGCGTATCAACGACCTTCCTTTGCATATTCAATCTGGTCGCGACTCATGCGTGAGGAGGCGACATGATCCTAGCACATTTACTGGCAAACCTTGTATTATGATCATGGATTTTTTGACTGGATAGCGAAACTCTTATCTACCGAACAAGGCCGGATAGGTGTGTAATATTTTGCTTTCTTACTTGCCAAGGCTTGATAGCAGTACTAAGTCGTTCCCAGCATTTGAAGAAGAGTCCGAGCTCGAAATCGCCATTCTTCAAAAGTCGAAGCCAGATCTCATGGAGTCGCTAGATCCGACCGGAAATGTCATAGCTGAAACATTACGCTACGCGTGTTAAATTTGTGTGCTCGCTCGCTACTTGGCCGAACAGACTACGAATGGTTCTATCAAGCGGCACAGAAGTTGATGTAGTAACTCATAGGAAGACTGCATTGGATTTTGCGATGGAATGCGAAATACATGCGTCGGTACAAGCCTTACTAAAAGGGCCAGATCCACAAGCATCCGGGAGCTGGTTTGATGTCTGCAGAGGCTGTACGGATAACAATGGCTTTGATAACAGGAAACGAAGAGACATATTCAGATACCTTGCTGGTACTTTGGCCAAGAGTTACATGAGCGGGGATCAAGTAGGCTTTCGTCACAATACCTTACCTTACCGATAGATGAATTGACCGCCAGGGACCAACACGGTAATTCCCAGTTCTGGAACTTCGAGCGCTGTATCACGCTGGTAGTCTATGCGTGGAATCGGCAGAATATCTGTGGGATGTCGGTTTCCATGACCTTGATAATGCCCTCCATAACGGACGTTCTGGTGCTGATGAAACCCCATTATGGATCCACTCCAAATTCTCCCACCTTGGTGAAAAACCGCTTGACGAGCGATTAGCATTTGTGAAGATTTTCGTGGCCAAAGGCGCAAGACTAGACTGGGTTCATTCCAAGTTCCGCACCACACCTGCGCATATGGCCAGCCAACAGGCCATCTGTAAACTGCTATTCATGGAGGAAAATTAGATCGCGGCTTTATTTCGCAACAACTTCTTTCTTGCAATGCTTTGTCGGTATGCAGTTGATCGATGTGTATGTCTCTGCTCGAGAGATGGCTGCCCCTTCGTTACTTCAGCCGTTAGACGGCTACGTATGAGAGGAAGCTTAGACGTATTGTCATACATGGATCGAAATCCTCCGAGTACAACAGAGCAGAAGAAACGCAGGCGCAATATCCTAAAATACGTCTACGAGTTCGTTGATGCCAAGCGTACTTCATGTCATTGGATGGCTCCCTCAATCATCCGGCTTTTGACCTTCGAGCGACTGGATCTCACGTATACTTGTTGTCACCGAGTCGAAGATGAATTCATAGGAAAGTACGGGAGGCCTTCCGAGGATGAAATCCAGGAAATCCATTACGCGGAAAGCAAAGACATCAAAATATCAGCTTCCCTGCTTCCAAGATTTGAATTCACGTGGTTCGATTATGAAGGAAGCTTTCAGTGGTTTCTTGATATTGTCTGGGATCCACGAGTTGAGGACGTCTTGGCCGATAAGTCGTTGTTAACAGAAGAGGAGGAGATTGAGAAGATTAAAGAAATTGGAGTTGTGTTATGGGAGCCTTATGGGCCGCAACGTCCGCCTGAGGAATATGGAAGTGGCTCGGAAATTGAAGACTACGAAAGTAACTCGAAATGAAAAGTTTAATGTCAGTGGAATGGCGAATTGAGGAGGGAAAGATGGTCATGGGAAATTGATTCTTGGCGTGACCTTTTTAGTAGT
Source organism: Hysterium pulicare CBS 123377 (assembly GCA_000467715.1). Classification (NCBI taxonomy): domain Eukaryota; kingdom Fungi; phylum Ascomycota; class Dothideomycetes; order Hysteriales; family Hysteriaceae; genus Hysterium; species Hysterium pulicare. Next base: position 47,153 of record AJFK01000377.1, on the reverse strand, counting down.
GAGAAGTCCTGGGAATACTGTGTTAGGAATCGTAAGCTCATTATCGATCCAGCTGAAAAGAAAAGTCGCCGTGAGAAGACGTAGAAGTCTCCACGCCCCTACCATGAGAACGGTTTCAACCCCCATCACATTCTATAACTCTCACGATCGACTCCGTCGCTAAATAGCCCGCGGACGTCCACGACTAAAGTGCTGGATTTGAGATGTCACGCTGTAGCACAAGAAGCGAGTGCGTGTTGACCATTCGTTTTATTATGAGCCTTCCATAATATCGTCTTCCCTCATCCAAGCCATCTTTACCAGCAACTTCTTTTGCTCTTCTCTATTCTATCCTTCCACTAGCCTCTATCGGCCCTGACCATTGAAAGATTATGCCAGCTTCATGTCGCTGGACATCGCATTGTAAAGCAACCGCAGCGACCGCCATCAAACCATAAGATCAAAAACTGCGACTCTCATGGTGCATATACAGCGAGCTCTTCGCCAGTAACGAGAAGAGACTACCGAAAGATGGAGATAGCTCATAGAGGTGAAAGTGAAGATTGATGTGGAATCCGTAGCCTTGATGGGCCAGGTGCTACTTCAGATATCAGTTGGTGCTTTCCCAGTGATGCTAATTGATCAAAGATTCTGATGCACGGCACGGTACTGTGGTGTTGGTGGTGGAAGTCTTCGCACTCTCCTCCGAATCTCCATCCCCATCACCATTTCATGTATCTACTGTCGACGCCGTTCATGCCATTGGTTGAGCTCTTCAGATCGTATTCTCGGATGTGGGCATGCGTATCGCAACGAACCAGGGATTAAAACAAACGCCTGACCAAGATAGATATTAGTTCACTGGTGCGGAGGATTTGTATGAGCTGGATAAATGATAATGGGTGAGCATCGATGAATGCATATGGAGGAGCGAAAGAAAGACGGAGCATGGGGGCTTTCGATGTACGATCGAGCGGAATGTAGGATTAGTAACCATGTTGGGAACAGAGGGGCATTGAAGGCGTAGGGGCTGGAAAGACAGAGAAAGCAGAAGTGGAATATATTGCATTCAATTAGACTACTCTGCTCATGATGACGAAGGAGATACAAAGGAGACCCACGGTCGTAAAGCACGAATATACTATTGTCTCATCCATTACAACCGATCTCACCACCGGAAACACCTTAGACCAACAACAGCTTAACTCTTCAGTAACGCCTTTTATTCATCTTCTTGTCCATCTTCTTGTCCATCTTCTTGTCCATCTTCTTGTCCTTACCATTGCCCTTCCGATTCCTTCTCCCCGCACCCTCGTCGTTGTCCTCCTCATCCTCATCATCATCATCCTCTTTGTTCGCCGGCAAATAGTAATTACGCAGCATTTGTTTCAAATCTTTCGGGCTCACGCCTGTGACGTCATCATCTTGCGAACCGGTATCGCCAACGTCTTCATCTTCCCGACTGGCCATCCAGTTCGCTTAGTCTCGCTTGGATGCTGCAAAGAATTTCTCCATGTTGCATAGTGACACCGTCGTTCACTGTCACTCGGTCCATGGTGGATAGGATTGCATTCATGGCCACTTTCTCCTGGGGGGAAGCTTCGGGGTCGGACCTGGATTGGTAGTATGCCACGGCCTGTTTGAGCGGAATCGTTTCTTCGATCTTGCGCCTCTGGAGCTTTGATAGATCGGGCCTAATGGTGAGATTGCGCGACCGCCGGTTCCTCTCAAGGAGAGCCGTCTCGTTCTCGGAATATGCTTCGGTGCGCCGACTGCGTTGACGTAGTAGATCCAGGAGTCTTGGAGTGACCTTGTGAACGATGCCGCTCCTTTTGTTGCTGGCGCGGAAGGAATCCTTGGAGGATCGGAGGATGCTTCAGATTGCAAGGTTGAACTTGGACCATAACCGAGCCTAAGCGGATGACCTCGTCCTCCGTATCCAACTCTTCCTCAGATAGCCGACCTCTAGATCTCGGATGCGGCGTTGAACGTCTTCGCCGCTAACGGGTTTCCTCTTCCGACTTCTCGGGGATTTCGACTCTGCCGAGGCTCCTCGTACTCAGGTTCCACGGACCGCTTTGGCATTGAAGCGTGGGTCTTCAAGTGGTGTTTTCGAACAGTATGAACTTTCTCATACTCCGGCTCCGGACTCTCGACCTTGTTGGTCTTCGATGTGGGCGTTTTGGCGCGTGTGCTGGCTGCTTGCGGCTCAGCATCTGAACTGCGTCGATCTTGTTGATGATCATCCACCTGGCCCCGATGAACTTGACATCGGTTGATGATATTTTCGTCTTTCCCCGCCGTGGGATACGAGGCCTTGTTTGAACATTGAAACGCTGCAAAAAGTCCCTAGAGGAATACGGGATGTTACACCAAGCATTCTCCGTCGGCTTGGCACGGTCTCTTATCGATAGGTTTCAGCTTTACTCACATATCCGACAAATCACCATCAACAACAACAAAACCCTAGCGCCCTTCCCATAACTTTCCCTTTCCATGATTACGTTCGCTCTTGGCTGAGTTCCGCCTTACCAGAAACCTACTCTCCCTCCTCACCTCCCGATGCTCCAGTATGGTCTCCGAAGCGCAAGCTCGATGCCATCTGTACCTGAGAGAGGCAGCCCCAAGACGTCCGGAAACATAATGACGAGATCCCACCTAAGGAGAGCACCTCAAAAGAATGCGCATCTCATATCTCCACGCTCAGCGCAAGTTTGTTTCAGTCCTACACTCTGGTCTAAAAATGGCACCCCTTTCTACGAATGAGACATCTATACAGCTGAGGTCCCCCACACCAGCCATCACTGTTGATGATATCTGTGAAATACGGGAGAGACCCCAGGATGCTGTTTGCAGATCAAGAGTTATACTTGCGTGTAGCATTGAGGCGAAGAGTTATTCTACTTTTGTTGACTTCGAGGTTAACATCTACTGTGAAGCTTTCGAACTGGCTATTCTTGTTTGTGAACGGATGTTTGTTGTAGTGAAGAGTGGGCTAATTTGAACCTATATGAAGCTGACCTGGTAAATAAGGGATAATATCTTGTCAGTATTATGTGTGTCACATCCGCAGAGGTAGTTGAAATGCTCTCAATAATCGGCTCCCCTGAGCCGCGGCTTCCTTTTCCGCCACAGTTCCAATCTTCTCAAAAGCTCAGCTTCTTTGGAATGACCTGAGCCATCGTATAATATGAAGAAAAGTACCTCTTAGGAAGAGCTTAATTTCCTCCCTGAAATCAAGCTATACCCATACGTCACCAAGAGCATTCTTCCGCGAATTCAATGAAATCAACCATGAATGAGAGCTTTAAATATAATCACCTCTTACGCGTGGTTGAGTTTAATCAAACTCTTCTTCATTCTTCCGCGACACTAGTAGGCGTCGTCAATGCCAGTCAGTGCACAACCGCAACTCCGTATCAAAGCCATCTCACGATCGCGGATACCACCAAAATCATGACTCCTCCGCCATGGTGGAGCCATAACTTCCAATCTATAGCACGGAAACCACCAACTCCGCAGCTTGTCGCACGCTGATGCACGTCGCCTTTGAAACCTGCTGGGGATATTGGACGGCATCTGACACGAATACTTGAATCAAGCGAAGGCAGTAGCGTGGGTGGAGTACTTGATGAATAACTTGGTGAAGAAAGCAAAGATGGACCTCACGATGGTCGGGGGGCTTTAACGCCGATGGAATGGATGCGGAGCAATCAGCAGGAGTTGAACTCTCGCCATTGGCCTAACGCTTCTAGACTGTATCTATTGCTATCCTGTTTTGAGGGCCGAGTGTATGGTTACGTAACTTTGTTGGTTTTGGGCTTTGATTTAACTAATTTCACTCTATGCTTTGTCCGCTTTTTCTTGGAAACTTGAATCTCCAGAGCTCGGTTGATTAGAAGACCGTCATCTGAAAAATAGGAACCATAATGAAGATAAACGAAGGGTACAGGTGGAGTGCACGAGGGAGGTTATGTTAGAGAAGTGTGAGGGATACCGCAAGACTGGCAACAGTATCGTATTGGAGTGCTTGTATCTAGCTTTTCACTATAGGAAGCCTGTCCCGATTCGATCGTTCCGGGATGAGGTAGTATGTTTAACTCTGTCGACGGATAAGGATGAACCTATCCTTCGACACTGTCAATGGATAGGAAAAAACTTTCCATCAACATCATGTCCAACTTTCCTTGATCGTGTAGCTTCAAACTCTTGCAAACCCTCCCTCAATGTTGAAGCGAAATAATCGTAAAGAATCTTGCCAAAGAACTATCATTGTAAAGTAGAAATGCGAGACAGGATAGGTGGTGGAAAAAAGAGTAGAGTGGGTGGCGTATAATTGATGAGGAAGACATCTAGGGCGGCAATGTTGGGAGGTAAGTCCGACAGATTTTCCGGATGTCAGCTTCGACGGTGGATAATGTGATCCCAAATACCATACAAGTTCCTCTTCTCTTTATATACACATGAGCCTTTCCCTTAGAAACTCCATCTCCAGTAGACGATATTATTCGACCATCTTGAGCATCGTTCCTCTCTCCCCGAGATCTCCATTCCATTGAATTCCACAAAGGTTTTGAGGAATAGCATATTGTCAAAATTGAGTGGGAATAGCGGTGTCAAATCTCCACCGAGGGATGAGAACTTGCGTTATGACTTTAGTATGGCGGAATTTGGCGCAAAAGACTGGTCGGCTGGCGAGTTTGGTGGGTATCTATAGTGTACGCTGGATTGATACGTAGAAACTCCGCTGACAACTATACTCAAGGGCATGCTCACTCGCTCCATGGAGATACTCGCCCTCAGCTCAGGGAAAAGTTGCGGCTGCTCAAACTGGCGACCTTAGCTAGTGTGGGAAAAGAAAGTGTGTTGTCAAGGTGCAGAGTTTCGGAATGGGCAATGAAATGCGTTCCAGAAACATGTAAACCTCCATGCATCTCATGACTCTGTTCCAGGGCTGCCTGGACGTGGAAGTCGATCAGCTCGCCCCTGCTACTTTCTAACCTTCCAGGAAGTCATGTTGACCATCGCCCATGCCACCCTTCGCTGAGCCTTTGTAGATCGACAACGTTCCGGACTTCCGCTGGAGCATAACAACGCGTGGCAATAAGATGCGCGAAGAAACCCCCAATCGGCATTGCGTTTCCCAATCTCCGAAATCTTTGCTCCTCTTTCGTCCTATCTTGTTCTAGCCGACTTGTATTCCATCCTTGCTCACATTCCACCAGGACTTTCACGAGGCCCGAAATATCTCCTTGTCCACCAGCACGCGCGGTCCGGGCCGCGACGACCAGCAGACAATGCCAGACCAGGACTGCAAGTTTCGCCAAGAATACAGGTCATTGGTAGTGGGTATGATTCGGACGACTCGAGTTGCCACGAAAGATTGCTAGTAGAGAGACTGTGATGAGGCTTTTCGAAATGGAGAAGAGAACTGCTATGGTGGTATATAGTGTCTTTCGTGTCGGAAGTGAAGTGGTTGAAATTATCGGTTCGGAGGCTACAAGGAACGAAGAGGAGGGATTGGACGCCAATGCTGGAAGGAGAAATATTAGTAGATATACATATCAATCTTTTCAAGCTTCATTTCAATTTTGAACCAACCGTCTTTCCACGTCGTTGTACGTCCGACCGTATCATTCTTGGAAGAGATGTTGCTGGTTGGAGATCTACCTAGGTATGTACCACAAGCGGCTTTGCAGCACTCTTGTTCAAGCTTAGTAATGTTACACACGCAGACTCGCCGCCGTCGTCCGAGCAAAGGTCCTTTCTCCATATTCTCTCCATCAATTTCTTGAGCCCCAAAATGGAGCCTCAGCCTTTAAGTTTTCAACTCATTCAACGACCTCTCACTACCACTATTTGTCGTCTATTATCGCCTTATTTACCCCACTATGAGAACGAACATACTCGACTACAAACGATCGCCAGACTTATTCTCGAGTACTTCGAGTGGGACAGCTTCAAGGGCAGTGCAGTTGATGCCTACGAGATTCTACGTGGAGGAACGCGCCCGAAATGCAGATTATTTGTAAATACCAACAGATAATCTTAGAAGCTGGGTACAAACGTTCTCAAAAGACTAGGCTAGCATCAATGCTAGGATTTCTCTGCAGATATGAAATAAGCATCTCAAAATGCCAGCCGACTTATCCTTGGTTCTCCTTGCTTTCGCAACATTGTTTGAGATTCGCGGCTAAAGACCCAGGATGATCGACGGTCGACTGAAAGGTGGTATTGGGTATCTTCAGCAACCTTGGTTTTGGTTCATCATGGTTGTCGGTGAAAAGCTCGCATACTATCGCATAGTATACGCGAATTCGTAATGGAGATCCGACAGCAGGATTCAGACACCTTCCTATAACATTTAATGATCATGATGTTAATCCGGGTATAGGATTACATGAGTGTCGCAAATCCAGAACATTCCGCTCGGTCGCGCATGGTCTTGTCATAGCTTCCGAAGTTGAAATATATATGCGGTTGAGATATCATGGCGCGTGGGTTGGAATATTTCATCAAAAACATCACGACTTCCAATTGCTGAAGCAGCAGTCTCGACGATTCTAAACCCCGGTTGCCACTCGAGCGATCTTGACATTCGTTTCCATCCCCACCTCCATTTCAAGCCCTCTTCTCCCGCTCCTGAGGAAGTGAATCGCTGCACGCGCGCCTTACCCCACGAAACCAGCCCCATCGAATAGACTACGCGTCGGAGCCCCCTCGAACACCAGCCTTCTGGGACAGCTCCGTATGTAAGGCCAATGCTCCAACGCTAATTCCAAGTGACGGCTAACCATAATGCTATCTCTAGTACGTCGAACCTCCCCATCCCATCCTACCATGACCTCATGCGCACATTATCATGGACATACTCAAGCATGTGTTAGGCTAAGCGACTGAGGATATGATGTAGATGCTGGGGAAACCTCCATCCTCGCTTTCTCCGGAGGCTTTCGAGAACCCCTCGACCGATTTGTTGAGGTTGAAGCGAAATTGGGCAACGGGAACACATATATTGGGAAGGGTGATGCATAATTTCATGCGCCGTCGATGCGAAAAGCTGCTCAGGTGAAATTCCTTAATCACCTGCCTCAATTGATGGGCGGGTACATGTGGTTCTTAGGACCTCCCTGATAGCGCGCCCAGAACAGCCTGGTCATCGAAGATGAACTCAGTAAGCGAGTACTCCCTTGGTGCAAGTTGATCAATCCACGGCACCCTATACTTCGTAGCCTCTGAAGGCCCGGATGAATCGCTCTCTGCCGCTTTAGAGTAGGCTCGTTATAGTGGGGCATTCTGGGAAAGAGATATTCACTGACTTGAATTACACGGATAGGAGCTTACAGCGGAACCAAGTGAATTTCATCCAAAACCAGCCACGTTGCCCAAAACGAATACAGCGTCCATCTCATACGACCAAATACAAGCGACTTCGAACATTTCATGGCGTAATTTGGCGACTCCTCAGAACAAGAGATGCTGGCACTTGTGGCAAGAACATTTAGGTAGCCCATTCAGGATGACGAACTAGAGCACAAGAGGGATGAGGCTATTGGAGGGCAAATAATCCAGCTATCGGGGTCGCTCTGGACAAACAACGGCTGTCTCACAAACAGCGATACACAAGGAACCGGATATCTCAACAAAGGACATCAATGGTCTGGGCCAGCGAAAAGATGGAAGCCAGCATTCAACGCCATCCCACCCATCGCCGAGCACCGCAATGCGGATTTATGCAACTCAAATAACGTCTTCCTAGATTCCAGTGCGGTCGTGGAATCGCCGATTTTGGAAAAGGCTGCCAATCAAGGATCGAAACGATAGCGCTTGGAATTGGTGTGGTATATAAATATACTTAGAGGAGGGATAGAATGGCTAGGAAAACGGTAAAGAGTCACACATGTTGATATCGAAGAAGAAGAATTTTGAGTTCTGCAAGGTGGATACAAATAGATGCGGTTGACGATCTATCCTTTGTGCTCCCCAGTGGTCGCAATGGAGTGGATTAAAGTAGATTTACCGTGAAATCCACCCTATCCACCCTATCCACCCTATCCACCTAATTCACAATTTAAATCTAAAATTTTGAGACTAAATCCACGTTATCTGCGGTATCCAACAGAGTAGTAATATATTTAAAAATAGTAAGTCTTAGCATATATTTTAATTACGTACTAAAGACATTTTATATTTATTCTTTTAAACCTCTTTTTACACCTTAGTTTTTATCTTTCATGCATTTTTTTTTGAAATAGAGCTTTTTCTTCTATTTTAAGCCTTTTTTTTTTGCTATATATTAAGAACAAGATAAGGATCCTAAAGCTCTAAGAGCGCCAGCAAGGTCTAATCTAATCCAATCCATAAATCTAAACCCTGTAATCCAATCCACCAAAACCTTGCCTCCATATGGATCGCTCCAGTAGCTCCACTGCATTGCAGCACTGGTGCTCCCACATCTGATCGACTAAGATGATGAGGTTGTCTCATGCATGCAGCCTGCATCATCACGCGACTCCGTCTTCTTATACACCCATCGGATATGTTTGTATGTGTACTATATCGCGACCTAAGCGCACCTGAATCCCTTCATAAACTCACAATTTTTGGACGTCCTCATCTAGACTTTTTATACTCTCCGCCTGGGCTACGTCAGCCCCCTAACTACTAAAAAAATGATGTTGAGAGTCAATTCGTATCCAGGTGTACTTTCGGACCATGTTCTCAAGCTCTTTTTTCATTGGATACGTGGTATTTCCTCTTCCATCGAAGATTTTTACCTGCCAATTCAGCTTTACTGCGGGAATTTTTGATGTAATCACCGCTTACGCGTGGTTGAGCTTTACCAAACTCTTCTTCAGCTTCACTACCGCTGCCAACAGTCATGATAAGTATGTGCTTATTAAAAGGGGGATAAGACGCTGGCTCGGTTGCGGACCTACATTTTCAGGAACTCAACGAAGCACAGATTCGATAACAACTGGATGTCCGTATCTAAAAGTCTTACGATATGGGATGCACCCAATTTGGTGAAAATGGACATTGGCTTCGGCTTCGACCTCAACACCATGGTCGGTTATGTCTCTTATTTGAGGAGGTAGCGTACCCGTTCGAGAAGAGCATGTCAAGAAACTTCAGGATAGCGAAACAATGAAGAACGACTATCCGGGTTCCGGTAATGACTCGACAAGTGTTTTGCCTCCGAGTAACTTGATGGTTACCGGTACTACGACTTTTTTAGAAAGGTCGATATGGGTATGATGATCTTCTACTACTAAGCTTCACTTTCTCCATCACTGGTCCCCGTTGAGGCACCGTCGCATTCATAACCAACGCTCTTGAACGCCATAAAGACCCTATGCCGTAATGGGACGGTGGATTTGTTAATGCTTTCGATCTCTTGTTGCGAAAGGCGGTACTAGGGAGACACACCTGACACTCCGCCACTTAATCGATCTCTGAATACCACCTGCAAGTCCATCGCAGCCCTTGCCATGTTTCGACCTCAAGTATGTCCATTTTCGCTGCCGAACAACGCCTCTCATCTGCAGTCTCCGATACTGAGCGAACGAAAAATATAAGATTGACTTCGAGCATATATCATTATATCGTCACTACTCAATCCGGCATCTATATCATCCATCGTGCCAGGTGTGAGCTCTGGAACTTACCTGCAAAATGATTCCTGAGGCTTATATCCTAGCGTCGCAGTATTCGATCACGTATTAGTTTTCAGCCACTTTGCTCAGCTGCTCCATCAACAAATATATATATTCACCAATGTTTTAGCATATCCAGGTTTGAGTCTTTCGCACATAGCTTCTCCTTACTGGGAACATCCAGCTCTGTACTCCCTTTCAAAGGGACAGTTCTCATCATTTTCCAAACAACTCCAGATGGACCGTATCCGACGATCTTGGAAACCCCACCCATTTCTGGGGCCATTGGTGGTTGATTACATCGGAAGTTGATCTTCTCGATAGACAAATAGAAGAATACAGCATAATGTTTGGAGCCGACTCAACCCTGGCTAGCCCATGGATTCGCGAGGCCATGGATTCGCAAAACCTTGTGCTTCTCTCTCACCGCAGCATAGCCATCACTACAGTCTGCCATATCGTGAGAACTATTGTGCAACTGTCCATAGCAGACGTCATAGTTATCGAAGCTGACGATGAGAATATGACCATTAGCAAGACACCTGTTCATCCCTATGACAGAGATCATGTTCGACTCATTGACTCTTTTGTGAAGGAGTAGTCAAGTTCAATGTGGGTTTCGGAGTCTTGCTGAGGGGAGGGGTGTCAACGGTGTTACAACCATTGGTGGTATGTGATTATGAGATGGTAAGAAGCTGGATTGTCTGGTTCTCAGCTAGTTTTGCGAAAGGTTCGAGGGAGCAAAAGTAAGACATGGCATTTGTATTGCAAGTAAGGGACTACCCATCGCAATATAACGAAAGGAAAGAAACAAGAACATTTGAATACATGAGTCCCATAAGCATAAAGCACAATCATGGTACTGTCCCACCCGTCGAAGCAACCAGTCTTACCACCCTGACGTCCGATGTGATGTTCACCCAACACCTACGCCAGACCACTGCTCGATCCTTCAACGACGACCCTTCTTCCCCTTCGCTTTCTCCTTCCCATTCTTCTTCCCTTTCTCCTTCCCCTTTCCCCTGACCTTCGCCTTCCCCTTCCGCCTTCCCCTTCCACCCCACTCGTCCTCTTCCTCTTCCTTATCCTCATCCTCGCTCTCATCCTCACTCTCATCCCCACTCTCATCCTCATCGTCACTGTCGTCCTCCTCTGAAGCTGGCAGATACTCATTCCTCAGAAACTCCTTCAAGCGAGGAACGCTCATCTCTCCAATACCATCATTCGTAGAACCGTTATCGTCTCTGGAGCGCTTGCCACTTTCAAGATCCATATTGTTCAACCTGTTCAGCACCTGCTGCATTGTTGTTTCTTGACGGTGCATTTGTGTTTTTTGGTGCTCCACATTTTCCTCCGTGCGGTTTAACCTCGCCAGGGTACTGCAAAGTACATCTGCAACTTGGCTATCTATGCCTTCGTTCACCGTCAGACGGTCTAGGATCGCCAAGATTGAATTCCTAGTGAGGACGTTTTCATCTTCAAGATCGTCGATGTTCATCCCAATCGACTCCTGTCCCTGGTGGTACTTGGCCATGTACTGCTTCAATTTCAGCCCTTCCAAGAGCTTGCAGTCCTGCAGATGCGCAAGCTCAGGCCCATAGGCGAGTTCGCGGGACTGTCGGCTCTTGTCGAGCAGAGCAAACTCCTTCTGTGCAACAGGTTCCATTCCTGGCACGCTCTCAGCCCTGCTCTGCCTTGGCTTTGGGGATGGTCCTGGTGTGCTTGACCGGCCGCGGCCACGTCTGCGCTCATTCTCTGCCTTTCGAGGCAAGTGGCCTCGAAGAATAGGAGGGCTTTGCAAACGAAACGGCTCAATTGTGACGGGTTGACCCGGAAGCAGATCTGCTGGAGATTTTCGACGGTGTTCACCCGCTTGACTGGACATGAAAGTCGGTCGCTTGGCTTCTACAGTCCGACTTGACTGCGGTCGCTGCGATTCAAACTGCCGGGTTTGCTTTCGGTTTGGAATGGAAGGTCTGGCTGATTCCTTCCGCGTCGGCTGCACTGGCTCGTCGTCTGTTTCCTCTCCATCCGTTAGGACACTGGGCGCAGGCTCTTCGGGTCCAAAAAGGGAACGAGCCGATGTCTCATTTCGTCGTTGCACCGGCTGCTGCTCCCTTGCTGGCGTGCGGGTATGTTGGGACTGCGGAATTGAGGTCGCTGTTGACACATTTCGCGTACGCGGTACCTCGATGTCGGAGTCTTCGAACGCGGACTCGACCCTCGGCTGCTTAGTGCGTGGTGTACTAGCATTGTCCGGCTCCGTGAATGACATCAAGTCCTCTTCGTCGAACCACGGGAATTGGTTCTCCTGGTAGCGATGCTGATAACATCTATTGATTTTATCTGGGTCTCCTCCTTTGGTGGGATGATTGGCCTGCTTCAAACACCGTCTCCGCTCCTTTGTGGTGCCTCCGCATTGAGCTCTCTGCGAGGCGCTCATTTTGGCCTAGTACCAAGTCAATCCAAGAATGGAGACATAGACAAAAACGCAAGAGCGGTTATTACAGGGGAGAGTTGGTCAGAGGAGAAAATTGGTCATAGGAGAGACTGTGTTAAAAGAGAGTATGCACGTACTTGATTTGACGATTGAGTGGAAGATGGTCGAAGTTGAAATTGAGTGCCAGTGAGAGGTATCCAACTCGTCAAGAGTCAAGACGGGGAATATCCAGAAGGCGAATGACGTGCTAACGAGTTGATATCTGATGTTAGATCGGGGAAGACGAGAGAGCGGTTATGACGAAAGAGAATAATCACCTACTTCGGCTGATGGCACAATTGAGGATGGTAATCTAAATGTTAGTGGGCATGCGCCTGTGAATAGAAGCGGCGGAGGGAGAATGGTAGAGGACTGAAGGACTTAGGTCTGCAATTCGAGAGAGGGAAAAGTCAAGGTCTCTGGAGGATTGGATTTTGCAATAAAATTGAGGAAAAAACCCGCGCTTTATTGTTTAACGAGACTCTACTCTCACAAGCATAGATCAAACCTTTCAACCAAGTGCTTTAGGCAGAGCCTCTGTCACTAGTGTTTTGCCTTGAAGGCAAACGTGGCAAAGTACTAGTGCGATGTATGTCGTTTGATCACAGCAAATGAGCCTCAGTACTGGTATGTTCGATTGAGGCGGTGTAAGTGCGGTGGTGACTTATCCCACCACTGAAGCACGTGGGCCAATCAGATGCGGCTGCAGGTACCGTCAATCTGTCCGATTTTCGATGAGCAGGCTCCAGGCTCACTTGGGCTCGATGACATGGCACGAAAGCACTGCTGCCAGGCTTGCGGGGTCTTGCTGAAGACCCCCCAGAGGATAACTCCTGCAAGTAAACCACTAGAATATTGATTCTGGCCACATACAGAAAGCGGACACATCAATACCTTGATCACCCAGGAGGCAGCCGGTGACCCCTTCCACACGCCAACGCCCGCAGATCAACGAAGCTAATGATTCGTTGCCGAGGAAGCCCGGCCTGGTAACTAGCCGGCCCTATGCAAGACACTGTGTTTACATGAAAGATGCGAGGCCGTTTGTCGTAAAAGCATCTCTATACCGCCCAACGGGATACTGAAACCATTTCTTCTCTGATTGGATCAAAGTACGTAGGACGGGGTTAAAGTTTGGGACTCAAATCCAGCCTCTATGGCAGATGGTAACGGGAATGGGAGTAGGATGGGAGGATGCTTGCTTCTCCTTAGCTTGTGAAACAAGACAACCATCCAGATACACCGCTCCTACTAAAGTACGCTCCCATCTGCGGCCTGTTAGTTCTATTTGCCACCGCAAGAACCCGAAACAGGGCCGATCTGCTAGATATACGTTGGCATGCTACAGAAACGCATCTGTACAAGTGTGACTCACGGTGTGAATCGTTGGGAAGCTGACAGTCACACGTATAGACCCGGGCGGCTGAGAGCGTTCAGACTAAATTGTTTAGAGGCGGGGAACTGACTCTAGAGTGTTTGAGTTATATGAAGTTAAGATTTCGGAAAGCCGCACATCTGGGCCCGAGCGTTTGGAGCGGCATGTCCGTGAGCAGAATCAGTGTTTGTGTAAGGGCCTGCGGAATCCGCACATCTGGACCCAGAAGGGCATGTTGGTTAGCATCGTGCCAGGAAGCAATGAGGACAGTGGAAAGCAGATGGTGAAAGGGGGAGGCAGAGACTCATGCACAATAGCGGTCCCAATCGGCCAATCGGGGGAAATACCCGACCGACTGTATGCTGGTTCCGTATCAGATGAGGATGGATATTACGGAGCAACTACACTGTCACGTGTATAGCAACGGGCATCCCAAAGTCCAGAGAATGCGAAAAGACACGGGCATTGATAGTGCATTATGAAAAGTAGATAAACCTTTAATCCCAAGTAAGGTATCTAAAAAGCCCGCTCTCGTACTCTCGTAACTCGTCGATCACCGATCACGAACCCCTCCAGCTTACCCCTGAAACCCCAATGGGCCCATCTCGATATTGCAAGACCATGAAGATGAGAGTTCAGTAGCTATTTCTAACACTATACATCAGCCCTTGTCGAATATAGCTCGCTTACTCACTCCTTACCGACCTTCTCCGCCAATCGTGGACGCTTGTGACGATGACCTAGGCTCGGGCTCTGGTCAGGGGATCCTTCGCATCCATCGTTAGTGTTGCAAAGACAGATGCATAGTATCTGACCTGTAAACATACCGTGCTGCTCCATCACAAATCGACCTCGTTTTCGGCCTGCTCGATGCGTAATACTGATCATTTCGATGCCAGAGTCAACAGCAGCATCGAAGGATTCGCCATGACTACGTTTTGGTGTTTCAGGTGGTGCATAACCAACTTTAGCCCCAACACTGCTATGCTGGTCATCAAACTCAGCTAAGATCTCCTCGATGATGCACATTGCTCTCAGCCATGCCCTCTCTTCAAATTCTGCCGAGGTGAGGGTAATCGAATCGTCGTACTCCTTCCAGACCCGACCATGATACCCCTTATACCAGCCGTCGCTCTCCCAGAACTCTCCAACCTCCATTTCGCGCTCTTTTTCTGCGAATTGTGGCCTGAGAGACACCATCCACTCGTCGACAGTGATTTTTGCCTCGAGCTCGGAAAGGCGGGCGAATTCTGGGGAAGTGAAAAAGGGATTGTCTGGCCATGTGAGCTGGAATCTTGCGTAAAATGGAGCAGTAGACATAGTTCTGGAAAGCAACAAAGGTCTACCCGGGGTTGAAGAGTTCTCGTGAGCGTACGAGTTGGAGTCTAGGAAATAAAGACGCTGGATCTGGCGGAGCGAGGTCTCTTTTCAACTGCATGGCAGCTAGATGGCGGCTTAAGGTTAGCGGCGAAACCTCGTCGCTTGGGTGTTGGCATATGATGTTCATTGTAGATAGATGTTGTTCGCAAGGTTTCAGACGTGCAACTCTGGGCTAGAAAACTGGATTATCCCCACATCAAGCTGTCTACATAGTGAGAGATGCCTGGCTCCGATGCAATGGAAACACTTTGGCATTAGTGATATGAATAAGTCACTCTTCTGCCGGATTGTGAATTTGCTTGATCACCTCGGCCTCAGGGTCAGCCTGGGATGTTCGCGAGCCCCTCTTCCGCATCATCATATGCTTCCACGGGTACGTGTCTTTCGTCCATTCTATATGGTAATCTAGAGACCATGTTGGCATGACGTGAGTTCGACGAGGTTTGTTCAAAATTGGTACACTTCGATACATCGAAGCATACTTCAGGCGTCTGGGCGTAGGTGGGTGCTCGAGCCATCGCTCAGCCTTGGGCCGCTTCTCCTTTGTGTTACTAAGCATTCCCAGCCTCAAACGTCTCAATCCGTCTCTGATGCTTTATTAAAGAAAATTCCAGACCAGACAATTCCTACATCACGTATAATGAGCAGGAAGAGTCTCACATCGTAGCTTCCAAGGAATGCTGACGATGCCACCTGATATGAGTGCTAAAATCTAAGTGACCCTCCACTCTAGGGGTTCGGCCTCCCTTTCCCTTTCCGTCAGGCAGCATATTCAATGAATCTTCTTCTCGTGTCAAGACCGAATGCATTATATCATTTCCCTTCGCCTAGCCCTCACCTATGCTCTCTTCCTCCTCGCATTTCTTCTCCGTAAGTCTCGCAGCACTCCCATACTGCCACAGATAATCCAACTAACAAAAAATGCGTTGAAAAGAACGAACTAATTTGACCCTTAACCCTGCCAGATAAAGTTTTTGATCCCACCTCCCTCAAAACGACACCCAGCATCTGATGAATACTGTCCAGTCCCGCACCCAAAAAATCTTCTTCATCCCCTTAGCATACGCCCACCTACTTGAAAGATTTGATACGCGGTATTGCCTTATATGCTACGAACCAAGTGAAAAGACACATGGAGACAGACCGAACTGGAGGAGGCCTAGGTCTATTGCACAAGCCTCAAGGATCTAATGTGGCGGCATATTGACGTTTCAGTTCGGGTTTTTATACGAATATCTCTAGATCTGATCTGATTGTGAGGTGAGATTTAATGTAAGTTCCTGATTCGTGAATTCGTGAGGAGTTAGATGAGACTTCGCGTCATGATAATCGGTTTGCACATGTAGAAGAGTGGAAGATAGAACTAATTCCAGTGAAAACGAGTCAACTTAAAATGATTGGAAGTGCATAGTGAATGATAGCCGCGCCCAGTGCTAATTCGTGACAATATGCGAAGATCAACGATGCCAAAGGAATGTGAGTCTTCTAGTTCAAGAACGTGAAGAGCAGGCGAACGAAACGATGATGGGGGAGTGTGTGCGTCCGGATACCGACGTGTGAAAAGTACCAATCTAAACAATGCCAAAAGAGCGCGTGAACCCAAGTTCTGAGAACGATGAATCAAGATGTGTCAAACCGAACGACGTCAAAGAGAGTGTGTACCGTCACTTCCACCTATGTCGAAGAAAATCGGGCAGCAATGATGCTGTATGTAGGCTTAGAGAGACGTCAATACAATCCGAAAATCCTGAAGAAACGTGTCTTCTCAACACCGACGTATGAATCCTAACACATACCTGTATTCAAACCCCCAAAAGACGAGCAAGAATTCCAAGGCCAATCTTGATCCAGCCTAAAGCGCGAATCACAAGATAGGCTGCGACATGAATGATGAGAATACACTGGGTCATTGTGACCGGCGGGCCTTGGGCTATGACCGGCGGGCCTTGGGCTATGACCGGCAGGCCTTGGGCTATGACTGGCAGGCCTTGGGCTATGACCGGCAGGCCTTGGGCTATGTCGTTTGGTTGCGGACCCCGGATCCACTGTCCGAGTTCGTTCCGCTCTTGAAATATCCAGTGCCAGTTGCGTGGCATGTCGATGGTATGAAGGGTTAATGTGAGGGGTTGATGTGAGGAGTTGGTGTGGTAAGTTGGTATGGTAAGTTGGTATGGTAGGGTGGTAGTTTGGAATAGGTGCAGAATTGGGCGACAGGTGGATAGCAGGATAATTGGAAGATTGGTTGAAGAAATACCGGAAGGAAAACAAGGCCTTTTGTACTAAGCTTACAGAGGCTTGCTCTAAGGCCTCAATCAACCCAAAGACAATATGAGTAGCTGGATCATTCCGCCATGACAGAAGACAATGAGTGCATTGGCGACAGTGCCTCAAGACAGTACGAATAATGATTCAAATGGCAAACAAGGTGGTTTACACCGGCTTTTCGCACTCTCTTGCGTAGGTAATGACAATGGCGTTGGAGCTCATGCTTGTAGGGCGGTTCCACTTCCAGTTCAAAGCGAGGAGCGAGGCTGCGCCCGTGCAGGTCGCTGTCTAAACCAGCGATGAAAGAAAACTCAGCCCTATCATGTTTTATTATCATAGGTGCAATGACTGCTGTATCAGCATCGGCCATCACGCGTAACGAGGGTTGTTGAGGCGGGCGATGCATGGGCACTATTGGAGGTTTTCCTCAGAGAGAGACGGACGCTATGTCTACTGCAGGTGCTATTCTAAAGCATAGAGAGCTCGAATTCTAGAGTGTCTTTGGCAATACCGTGGGGGTTGAGGTGACGAATTGACGTTGGGGGAGTCTGGCGCAGCGACGGTCTGAACCGGCATCCCAGATCCAGAATCTCAGCCTTAGGCATCCATATTCATCTACGACTGTCAGCTTGCACCAACAAGGTGCGTCGGAGAATACTCTTGGCGAGGAAGGTTCAGCACGCGCTCAATAGTAGCTGTGAATGAAAGCAGAAGGCTTTCCGACTTGTTCGCTGAAACTCCACGTCAAACAGTTCCATGGCAGATCTGAGAGTTCCAAGGCTGCCAGCGCCAACATTCTGACGGTATATTTCGTGCAAAGCGTATCTGGACGTTATTGGTAAATCATGTGACATGCATACACATGATTGTAGAATCATCGGGAACGACGGGAGGCAAGTATACGGAGCATGCATCCCACCAAAGCCAGGTTTCGACTTAGCTGCAGGCCGATGAAGACGCTGGTTTGGGATCTGAGCCAGAGCGGCCAGTGCCTGCAACTGGAATGGTCTTGGAGGTAGGTGCACTGACGACGGCATTTGCCATTCGTGTTTTGCTTGTCTGACGGGCCCAGCAGCATGAGTCCAACTGCAGCGTCTCGCAAACCTGCTGTTGCATACCAAAACCCAACCGGGTGGCCCAAAGCCCTCCGGTCTGATCTTTGGTACTTCTGGCCTGCGCCATGATGTTTGGTGTCACCCGAATTTAATTCGCTTCATGGCAGCTGACTGATACACGCATAACCTTCGCGTAAAGATGCCGTTTGCAGAATTCTTTTCAATCAGTCAAGGCCCAGACTTAGAAGCAGCTCGCCGGTGAAGCTTCAATCTTCCGGAAGCTCTGTCTTGTTTCTCCACTATTGCGCAAGGGCGCCGCAGAGATCCGTAGTCTCACATGAGCATGCGAGTCAGTGGCAGTGGCACTTAGGATACGACAATCATGCATGCGCCTCAATCCATCTAATGCGGCAACGTGCTCTCAGAAGCGCTCTACTTTCACGGACTTGTTTGACCGCCAGTTTGCGGGCGAGTCGTTTACGCAAGCTGGTCCCCCCAACTTCATGGTCGTGATGTCGCGAAACATATTCGTAGTTTTCGTAATGCCTCACGTCAAATTCGACCCCTAAGTTGATCTTTATACTCCTCTTTCCCACCAAGAGCCTCGCCCATCATCTACTTATCCAACTCCTACAGACTTCCCATACTTGGCGATTCTTCCAACTCCTTCATCGTTTACGATCCTTCCGCCACTTTCGATTTTCCAGCCCCGATCATTCGACCGCGGTCCTACTTCCAAAACTTGACCAGCACTATCTGTAAGAGTCACTCCTTTCGCCTGAGGCTTCGATGAGGATTTAGCTGACATTCTCCATAGCCCAAAACTCATCGTTATGTCATACGCGCCGCGCTGTCTGGGAACCAAGTTGGACGGGAAGACTCAGTGCTCTTTGGGCGCCAAACATCCTGTTTGGGGATCAGATTCAACGGAATTGAAGCGGTGCCATTTACATAAAACGCAGCAGAGTGACTTTGGGGATGACAGTCTCGAGGATGTAAGAGAGACAACCGAGAATCAACCTCACGTAACCCGACGTGTGTCGCGCGTCTCCTTCGTTCCGGTCGAGCCCACCACCGATGATGATTCCGATGACTCAATCAAGGAGTACGGCCGCAATGATCGTCGTGGAAAGAGTACTTCCCCATACGACTCTAGGATTCGGCTTGGGTCATCTCCAGCTATTGATTTCGCTCGCCACAAGTCTCCACGCTCGTCTAGTCAGCCCTCGCGTTCCCCTAGGACGCGTTCGCCGAGTTTGACGGAGACCGAGGCCACACTTACGGTCCATGACCGGACGGCGCGAGACCTTGTGCTAGGCAGCGACCTAGTCGACAGACAGCTGCACAGGCTCACCGAGGTGCAGCCTCTTAAAAACTGGCTCCATACCACAGGCGACTACGATACGACATTGGCGAATTTGGTGGAAGGCCAAACCATCGCGGACGCCATATCCGTTCAATTCGCAGAAAGCCATTGCGTGGCACTGGCGCGTGTCGAGGAGCTCGAGCGCATGAAGTTCATTCAAGAACAGCAGATTAATGAGCTGACAAAGCAGATGGAAGGCTTGCTCGACAGAAAACAATCATCAACATTCACGAAAAAGATGGTAGCTATCAAGAACACCACATTTACAGAGTCCAGTATTTCGAAAGCATTACGCAAAAGGTTTCTTCCCAAGAGTAGTGGACAGTCCTAGATGTAAGTTCGTCAGTCCAATGACTTCTTTTCTTCTCATGCTTACCTCTTGTGGAGACCCAGGTTCAGCATGTGCTACTCGAAGGCGACGACGATGTTGAATCATTGTTGATGGCAAACGGGGCGTCCGCTTTGGTGATATCTCGGGGTCGGTGGGCGTTTGGGGTGATGCATTCCGGGCTGCATATACTTTTCTTGACCTCCTTGTGCATTTTCTTTTCTTTCCCGTAATGTCAACGGGGTTGTTCATATGAAACAACATTGTTTCCTTGCAGTTCTTGCATTTACATGGGGCAACTCCACTCTAACTTTCAACCTGATATGTTATGATTGTCCGATTGTAATTAGTTTATCATGACGATTTCTCTGAGGGCGATCAAGACTGCTTATGCTTGTGCTGTTGATCGGAACTACAGTAGTGATCGGAATGGGTAAATAGTTTCAAGCCTATCGCAGATTCATTGAATCTGTACTATGCAGACTCCGGTACATTTGGACTGTATGGTGGTGGTGGTGGGGCCGATAGTTTCCAGAAATCGTGATGCTTGGCGTGGTGTTGAGTCCGCCTTTCGGAAGTGTCCCAACAAACCTGCCAGGTATACGGCATTAAACGCGAAAGCAAACTAGCAGACACAGCTTCCGCACTATTTCTTGAACTCTACCTTCAGATGACCAGAGCGAGTCCATGTTAATCTTACTTTGTACCGCGCCCCAAGCTTGCTTGAGCTGGAACTTACAATTGCTCAGCCTCGTGTGGGCGGATCTAAGTACGAGATGGGCTTTCGAAGCCTAACAAATGTGTATATGTCTCTCCTAACTTGCGACTGTCCTCCTTGTTCGACGCCACAGACTCACGGCGCTGCTTCCGCAACGTGAACTCGGCTTCGCACACAGTAGTCCCGGATCTTGCCGCCGCCGAATTTCGTCGGATCAACAATATCGGCATCAAGCTTCCTGGTTGGGGTAAAAGCACATACACGTATCTACTTTCGAACTCTGCTGTTCCTTCGCGGGATCTTTCCAGGCAGTCATTAGCCACTAGCTTCGTAGAACCCATGTCCTGCCAATGTGCTGATGCGGTAAGGATACATGCACGGCCCTGTGACATGATACCCCTGAGTACGAAGGCCCAGTCCCTGGGTTCTCGCTTACCATCTCAGTCCTTCTGCAAACCAACATATATGGTCTCGCCGTGCCCTTCTTGATCTGACTCAGGAACCACATTTGTCTCAGATGCCACTTAAATGGCTTTTTATGAGTACATCGTCCCTACCCGAAGATATTCCACCACCAAATCTCTTTCTCCTCCGTCGATATTCCACCACCAAATCTCTATTCCCTCCGAAACTCCATCTCCTTAGAGTTTCATACCCCTCAAAATCCCATTCTCTTTCAAAGCTCCATATAACCACCGGGCAATCGTATCATCCCTTCCAATCAACGTGAAGACATCGAATCGCATTTATCGTCATCTCCTCCATCTCAAGGAGTAAGTGGAAGTAATGAAACTGAAGTGGGAAGAGGGCTAACATCATCAAGGAAACTATGGCTGATTCCACCGCGTGGATATTCAATTACTCCAGAAGACTGGCATTTTATCGAGGAGATTTCGATTCTGTGAAGTCCTGGTACAATGATACCGCCATCACCCTCTTCGTGATGATCCTTGAGTCTCGATTCCACATGGACATCGGTACAGATGCTGGGCAAGCGAATGTACTCTTTGTCCTGCCATCAATGTCGGAGATGGTAAGGCGAGCCTCCAAGGCGTTGGACATCTTCGATATGGAACATGCCCAGGAGTGTTTGGAGCAGGGGCCGCACTTTTACAAACACGACTGGGTATTCGCCGTTCTGAATAGCTGGGATCCCCACCTCAACACTTCATTGACCCAGATGAGCCCAGACAGCGGTATTCACTGGAGTTGTCTATTCGTAGACATGCGTCGGAAAACCGCGTATTACTACGGCTCCATTGACGGGGATGAAAGCGAAACAGCTCGCAAATATTGCAAGATGATCTCACTTCAAGCCCACGTTGATCTCGATGTTGTCTGCATACCCAATGCAGCCCGAGCTGAGGAAGATGGAGGAAGTGACTGCGGTCCTTTTGTGTGTTGGGTTATGCGCGAACTGTTTCATCGAGTGAGAGAAAATCCAGTCGGACCGGTCCGGGTCAATTTCGAGGAAAATGAGGTGTTTGATGTTGCGTCTGAGAGAAAAAATCTCCGACGCGTAATACTGGCTGAGCAGTATAATCAGCTACCTTCTCACCAACTGGGATCAAGTCCAAAAGGTGTATAAGATTCTTGATTCGCCACTTGGATGATCGCTTCCACAAGTAAGATTTCTCAAGCTTTGGTGTAATGCTTCTATCCTCAATAGTAACCGCATAGTACAGGAAACCGATCTTCACTTATCCGCATATCTCCACAACTATGTCCCATGATTTCTGACTGTCCTACAAGTATGGTTGTGCTGGGTTCGGGACGGTATGACCGGAGGATGCGAGGGGTCATTTTGGTATTGTCGGAGTTTCGAGTTGGGGATTTCACATTCCCACGACAGATTTTGGCCGGCAGGGATGCTGGGCTCTTGTATTACGTTTCGCTTTACTTTCTTTCTGTCATTAAGCTGTTCTTACGAATTGGCATCATTAGTTGGATATGATTGACGCTTGATACGCCGCTAAGTTAATCAATGCTAACATGCGACACTTCATCTCTGCAAGCAACTTATGAATCTCGGCCAACTATGGATTCGTTCGACATGGAGAACATCGCTCCCTCCACAATCGCATGCATATCATTCATCTCCGAACGCCGTCCCTTGTATACTATAACTCACAGCGCAGACATAGGCATGCCTCCATTCCAGATCGTGGTAACTACACAAACCCGTCGCGGTTCTTTCGTTACAGGACAATAGAAATGGTACACAATAGCCCGCGGCCCCGAAGAAGGTGCTGGAATGACTTAGGGACTACGAGATTTGGATTCTGAGAAATAGGTTGTTTCCCGATCTTTCCTCTTTGTTTAGAAAACTCACACCACAAAGTTGTATCGCAAATTGGAGTCCATAGCACAATGGAATAGCAATCAATTTCCAAGACATTCACACCACAAATAACGGATCTGAGCACTGGTTGCTGTTTGACACGAATAGAGAGCTAGCAATAAAAGCTGCTTCCTGCCGTTCTTCTTCCCCTCACTCTTCCTATACAGAGACGGAGCACGCAATCTTCAACTGCTGGCTACGAACGCGGCAGACCCAGTTGTCAACGCAACTACTGGTCCAGCTTCATCTCTTCCCGGAGGTATCATACCAATCATCGGCCGTTACCTATCAATCACGTCACCCAAGCCCAGCACGGAACAACATGGGAAAGAACAGAACGGAGAGTCCAGAGTGGACGCCGCAACCAAGTCGTTCAAGACGCGC
Organism: Hysterium pulicare CBS 123377; assembly: GCA_000467715.1. Lineage (NCBI taxonomy): Eukaryota > Fungi > Ascomycota > Dothideomycetes > Hysteriales > Hysteriaceae > Hysterium > Hysterium pulicare. The sequence continues at coordinate 23,827 of AJFK01000377.1, read as the reverse complement.
AAGACGATCGCCTCGACGCATTCGGACCCTACCACCAGAAAGCCCAAGCCCACCGCGAAGGGTCACCAGATCTCAAAGGGCCAGAGCAGCTCAAGAACAACAGGCTCCGCCTTTCCAGCATGTCCCAGATGATATGACAAGGCCGCAGCGTACACGACGTGTCCACCAGCCCACGGAAGCTGAATATGCGGAAGCTGAATATGCGGAAGCTGAATATGCGGAAGCTGAGCGAGCAAGTCAGCAGTTTGTCCAACAAGAAGATGTGGTCGAGGAGCATGGCGGACGGCACCAAACGAGAGCCTGGCAGAACACAGAAGATGAACGTGCGGAGGGAAATGATATGGAAATGGTACATCGCCCAGGACAAGGACGCCAACAGCAGCATGCTCAACGACAACAACCGCAGCAGCAAGAGCAGCAGCAGCAGGGCCAGGTCACTTACTCGTCGACACACCTCGGAAAGTGCGACGCGTGGCTCCTCACAGACAAGCAAGGTGGCCAGGAAGGCGATGGACTCTCGCCAGTTGGACTAGTGATAAACCATCCTCGCGCAGGGCAAATCATGCAAGCGCCGGGCAATACAATGATTTGGGATATCCCACTTGCAGTAGCTCCTAAACAGGGAAGTAGTCAATCATCTGGCCACAAGGGGGGAGAGACAGAAACGGGTGGAGGAGCTCCCAGACAGAAACGAGGGCTCTGGGTGCCTATTCAGGATCTCTTCTGGCATGCCTGTGGTGCAGTCCTCAACGTGGTCGAAATCCTATTGTTCTTTGGGAACCACGAAGCCACAAGAATTGTCGGTAGTGTCATTGTTGGTGCTTTCGTATGCCTGGTGTTTCTTACGTGTCGCGGGTGGTTTGCGGAGTTCTGATGGAGGCGTGAGGTCGTGATGGCGATGTGGGGTTGGGTGGGCGCGAGGCTTGACCGCATCAGTGTTGGTGGTTAGCACTAGACCAGCTTGGGTCTGGCAGGCACAGCTAGTACAATTTAGAAAATCTGACATGCTTCGTTGTTCCCGCACCAACTTCCAACTTCGCGTCACGAGGAATTCACATTGATGGAAATGAGATTACAGCAAATGAAGTCTATAACAAAAGAGATCTATGAGTCCAGTCTATCCTTAAACAAAAAAACCCATGCAACCCAACTCCAGCCCAGAAAATACGAAAGCCACAAACCCAAATTTAGCGTGGCCCTCTTTCCGAGCGCGTCGCCCCAGTTTCGCAATCAATGGGATTCAGTCATTGCGCTGCTGAAGCCAGGAGTGCTGAATGTGCGTTCTTGAATTAGCCAGAGCATTACTTGAGAAGGAGGTGAGATGAACACTTACCAATTTTGCCTCGTATTCCCGTTTGCATTCTTCCCAGACAAGGTTGCGATCCTGGAGGTTCGCCTCCTCAAGACATTCTGCAATAGCCGAGTCCATACCGTCCTCCAAGGCCCTCTTCTCAGTTTCTTGCATATCATATGCTTTCTTGAGCTCCTTCAAACTCTCCTCCAGATGACCATTTGCCTCCTTCTCTGAGACCAATGCATGCTCTACCTCTTCTAGCTTGCTTTCTGACCATGCCAGCTTCGCCATAAGCTGATCTATCTGGGCTGCTTCGGGCTCATCGTCAGAAGTTTCCGTCCGTGCGGATGCTTTCAGCCTGTCTTCAATCTCCATCAACTCTATCCCCTTCGACCTCAACAAGCTCTGCAGACTTCGGTTCTTATCTGTAAGTTTGAGGTTGTCATGTTCAATTTCCTGAACCTTTTTTTCGAGCTTTGCATTGGCCTGGTCCGCTCTCCGGATCTTTTTCTCGAGTTCACGAACGTCATGTTCAAGTCCAAATTTCGTGGTTTCCAAATCCCAACACTGGCGATTGAGTCCCTCAAGCCTCCGCTTGAGTTCGTGGATCTTCTGACGTTTTCTCTGTATTTTGTCGTTGCATTCCTTATCGATTGGGTCGAGTTCGTTATGTTTGCGATTAGTGTCTTCAATGGCCTTGCTGAGCCCAACGATTGTCTCGTATCGCTCCTCCAACTTGCGTTGCATGCGGACGTACAGTTCCATTAGGTGCTCATACTTGAGCTCCGCAGTCTTCACCTGACGGAGGTACTGCACCCCGACCCCTTCATATACTGTCTTCATCTCCTCATTCTTCTCCCGGATCTTTTGAATCTGCTTCTCAAGGTCATCAACCTGCTTCTCAGACTCGTGCTTCCACTCAACCCTCTTCAGCTCAAGCATATGTTCCATTTCGGCCTCTTTTCTTCGTAAGTGATTCTGGAATTCATTGTCCATGATTGCCTCCCGATTCTTGATGTCGTTGTCCATCACCGCCTCCCGGATGTTATAATCCGATTTGACCTTCTCCTTTTCGTGCTCAACCTCTTCAATCTTTGCCTTGAGATTCTCAATCGTCACCCGGTCATCGCAAATTTGCTGGCGCAGGTAATCTAAGTCATGCTGCAACATTGCTTCCGTGAATTCTTTTCCCGCTACCTCTTGCTGACTCCGAGTGGGCTTTGTAGCAAACTTGATGTGTCCCGAGTAGCGAGACGGCCGCTTTGATAGGTCGGGAGATTCTGGAGAGGTATCGTATTCTGAAAAGCTGGGAGAGCTCGCAGAGCCGGGGGAATTCGAGGAACTGGAGGATTCCGAAAGAGCGTGAGATTCCGTTTGGTCGGGGGGCTTTGGTAGGTCGGAGGGGTATCCACAGCGGATGTATTTTGGACAGCTAGGCGAGAGCGGTTGGCCGTCCTCGTTCGTATGAAGCGTGTTCTGAGCAGCGCATTGACCTAGGGGCCATCCAAAGACTTTCCACATAGTATCAGAGATCCAAAGAAATGGGGGAAAGAATGGAGTGAAATGTGTATGGCGATGAAAGGCTCGAGAAGCAGTGAGTTCAAAGGGAATCGTTGATATTCGTAGTAGTTAAGGTGGATGGAAGGGACGAAGGGGATGAGTCCTTGCGTTCGACAATTATGAGGGTTACGACTATGAGAACGGTAAGTAGGTGATCAAAGTAGGAACCAATGAGGTGTAAGCATACTACCAATGAGTTCTGTGTTCAATGACTGCCGAGGTGATGAAAGGTAGCGATGCTAGAGTGGAAGTCAGATGGCTTATAACAACCGGCAGAGAGGGAGGCATTGGTGGTAAAATCTTAGGCAGATGTCTAGACGTCTCAAGACAGTCTTGTTTGTGTGCACCTGCTCTGACGCCTTGATTCAGATGAATCAGATTCTGCTCGACCAGAACTTAGGTGTGTGTTGATGTGGCGGACGCTCTGATGTCTTATATTTGCGTATGGCGCATGTTTCGCCTGGCCCAACGATAGCTCTTTGTTCATATGGAGGATGCTCTGAAGCTTGTATCGGAATACTGCACATATTTGGCCTAGCTGAAAGAAAAAGCTTCATGATCACGAAGACGCTCGGAAACCTCGCCCCAGAGCTCTGCAGAATCTCGCGTACGGAGGCGACAGCCAGCGTCAAGATGCCATACCATATTGTCTCATGAACGAATGGATGTTTCAGCCTTATCGCTTCTATATTTAGCCTAAAAACTGATTCAGTACAGCTGTGCCGCTATGGTAGTATGGAAGACAAGTAGAACGTAGGTTGTGTGAGAATGCAAGAGTGGTACGAAACAGTAGGAGAGAAAGGAAAGAAGGGATCTCGAAGAAGGTTTCTCACGAAATGAAGGGAAACTTGGGCGTCACGAGAGGTAGGAGTTGGTTCGTAACTCGTGATTGTTGTAAGTCTGCTACAAGTGTGCCTTAGTCAAGTGTGACTGTTGTAACTATCGTGACCATCGTAGACGGTTACCGAAAGCCATGAACCGTAAACGTGATCTTTCGTATGAAAAGTAACAACTATATCTTGATCCATCCCAATGTCCTTCCCACTTTACTCACAAGTCTTTTAAAACATATCGGTGACCCTCCAGTCTACTAGGAACTTACGGATGAACCCAAGTGGAGTCGCCAGTATATTAGGAGTTTTACCAAACACCGCGTTTTTCTCTCTTCCAGCTCAGTGTCTTCGGTCGGCAGTATACGTCGGCGGCAATAGAATAGTGCTATCATGGTCGTCCTCAATTTCCATGGACGTGCCGGTTTCTAGACGGCTTGGCGAGGTCGTTAACAGCCAAAGGATGTGGCTCTTGTGAGGATCGAAGGAAATGTAATGAATATCGCTCATATTTGGGACCCTGACGTCATGATAGCTGCATGGAGCATCCCGGGAAAAAATTTGGGACGTGTGAATTGATTGGGATGACTGGGTCGACGCGTGATAACTCCCAGAGTAACAAGGACTTTGTTAGGGGCGATATAACTACACTTAAGTGAAGGCAAAACTAGTGCATAAGAGGTTTATGTGTACATATGCCGAAAGTCACCAGTCTATCCTTGAAGTAAAACCCGCCAACTCCTAAAACCTAAAGAGACCTGCTGTTCTATCGCCGCTCACGCAGCTTGTCAAGTTCAGCAGCAAGGGCATTACGTTCTCTTGCTATGAAAGCGATCTCCTCTTTCTGTCCGATGTCAAGATCATCCTGACTCTGTTAGTAAGATCGCTACAATGGAATTACATGGGGAAAACACTTACTAGCTTTTTGCGATATTCTGCTTCGCATGCAGCCCGCTCCTCCGACTTGATCTTATTGGCACGTTGCGCAATAGTTTCAGCCATGTTAGCCTCCACATTCTGCAGCTTAGCGCTGATCTCATTCCACTTTCTATGATAAATATCTTTTGTCGCTTGCAATGTCTCGCGCTGCGACTTCTCCCTAGAGACTTCGGCCATGAGCTTCTGGACCTTACGTGCATTGTCGGATTGTGCTTTCGATGCTTGTGTCTTCAGTGCTCTTTCGTTCGTCTTCAATTCCGTCTCCTTCGCCTTAAGCGTGTCCTGTAACTCTCGGTTTTGGTGTTCTAGGTCCATGTTCTTGAGGTTGAGTTGCGCGATCTTTTCAGTCCAGTCGTCTACTTTCTTTCCGAGCTCATGCTGTTCCTGATGCAAGAGTTTGATAGTGTGCTCGAGGCCACCAATGATTCTCGTCTTCTCGTCTAGCTTGCCTTCCAGACCAGAATGAAGCTCCATCAGGACTTCATACCTGTAGCCAGACCTTGTATTCTGCTCATTCAGATCCTTCAACTTTCGCTCTGCAACTTGAGCCTGCTCTAGTAGACTCTTCTTCACTTCAGCTTGCTTCTCTTTATCAGACTTTAATTCCTCATTCTCGTCTTGAGTATCCTGAAGCTGCTTCTGGAGGTCCATAATCTCCTTCTCTGACTTGTGTTTTATGTGAGCCCTCTCTAACTCAAGTGCTCGGTCTGTTTCAGCCTTCTCTCTTGCCAACAAGTTTTGAGTTTCCGAGTTCAAGGCTGCCTCCCGCCTGACAGATTCGATTTTGATGCTCTCGGTCTCGTGATGGCTTTCGCGGAGTTCTGTCATCAGCTCCTTGATCTTTTTCTGATCCTTCCAAGTTCTCTGGCGTAAGGATATCAATTCTTCATTTCCCCCTCCTGTTCCTGCTTCATCTCCAACCTCTTTTTCCTGGTTCCTCATTGGAGATAGAGGAACTTGTTTCAAGTAATCATCCCAGGACTGGGGATGGCTGAGGGAGTCTAATGGGTTTGGGACCAGTGGATTGTTGAAGGATTCCTGTGGACGGCTGAGAGAGAGTGGACTGCTGGAGGAGACTCTCTTGCCGGGGGATAATGAAATGCCGCCCAAGGAATTTCGAAAGCGGCGGGCTTTTGAAAGACCTGGAGATGGAGGGTGCTCCTTCGCGGTTGGAGTTTGCGCCTTGGGGGAAGGTTTTGTGGATTGAGATTGACCAAAGAACCGAAAAGGTAGAATTGCCATTATGATACAGGGTATCTGAGGAAGACGTACGTGGAAGGGAGCAGTATACGGACGGCGATGAAAGGGTTAATGTGAGGGAGTATGGTTGAAATCGCGAAATAGTGATGATGGATATGGGAAGGATGAAGGAAAGGCTCGTCGTGTTCGAAAGGTAACACCGAAATCAATGGTATGATACTACGAACGCAGTCAGCAGGCAGTCATATCATAAGTCGATGCATTGGTATACAATACGAGATGAACGGACTTTGGAAGTTACAAAAACGAGAGTAGGTAACCGGGGGTAGTTGTAACAATTCAAACAGATGTCAGATATGTCAAAGCGAAGAGGAAGACAGGAATGGCAATACGAATTCCAATGTCAAACCAGCTGTCAGCATATGTCAAGATAGCCCTTTGTTTCTTTTCAAGACTATCCGAGTTTCTGTATCGGATCACAGCCCACGTGTCCTGTGAATAAAATTGCTCTTTGTTCGTGTGAACGACGCTCGGATGTCTTGCATCAGCTCGCAAGATCAAATGATGCAACATTGAGGCAGATGCCTTTCCAAGAGGTCTACAGAGTCCCAGTTAGGGAAAAGCCTCCGTCGGCATTTTAGAAAGTACATGAGTAGAGCACACATATCGGCTGATTGGAAGACAAATCGAAGCTGGTGTGGGAGGCGCTTTGATGTCTCGCATTAGAGCGCGTTCTATATTCCGCCTTACGAGGAGACACCTCCCCGTGGGTGAAAACGCCATGTTTTTCGCCATGATTAGAGACCCAGTGAAACTGTAATGATGGCTTATGAGTGTATTGGATAGCCTTGTCACTTCTGTTGCACGAGTTTGGATTGAAGAACGCGGTGTTCAGACTAGTTGAGAACGCCCTCGAACAGTGGAAGCAAGAGAGACGGCGCAAAAAGGCGGCTTATGAAAGATCGAGCCTTTGGTGAATGGAGCTATGTGGCCCCTGCAAGCGTGGAAGAAATGTCGGAGGGATGTCGGACGTGTTCCTCGTAGCGAGCTCGAGCGAACACCGAGAACGCCATTTCCGATCTACGAGAATGCAACCTCATGTGGAGGGATGGGCAAAGGAAGGGGACTTCATGACATGTAGGAGTCGCATCGTCAATTTTGATTGGCGTAAGCGTGCAATTGAATTCGTTACCCATATTGAGACTATCGCGACCACCATATGCGGTGATCATACAACATGGATGTTGAAATGGAAATGTGAAGATAGATTCTCACCACCATCGATGAACCCTCCTTTAACTAAGGACAACAACAATAGCAAGCGGTTCACCCAAATGCCTACATCGCCGACTCCTTTCACTCACACACACAAACAAACAGTCCCGCTCACGTGATCCCTCAACCTTTCCTCATTGACTTGTTGTATTCTTCCAACAACTCACGGATATACTCGGGAGACATCTTTTGGGTAGTAGTAGTCTCGGCCCAGGATGTATTTGCGTGCTTTTGAGCCGGTTTCTTTCCTTTCGAGGGATGTGTCCGCGGCGATACAGGAGCTCCCTCATTCTCATTCTCAAACAGGACACCGTGAATATGCCGGGTACTTTGACGCTGTTCGGCCCCGTGTTTCTCTTTGGACGGAAGTCTTCGTGGCGACCGAGGATCCTCATCAGAGTCATCTTCAGACGGGATCCGGTGAGCCTGCGGGTGCTTTCGAGACTCTTTGAATACATTCGTAGTGGCAAATTCTGGTCTCTCTGACGGAAACTGTGGAAAGTAGCGGAAATCCTTGGCGATTTGGACTCTGCTACCTTGCCGGCTGCTAGGAGGGTGTCTAGAAGGCTTTGAGGAGATCCGAGCCTTTGAAGATGGCCCAGGAGCCGAGTCGGTGATTTGATGTGACGAGATTTGATGCCTCGTATAGTAACTGGGCGACTCAGTGGCAGTAGATGCGGTGTGGTGTGAGCTGTCAGATTCAGAATCCTCAAGCAGGTCGATGAGAGGGACGGTTCGTATCGGTGTACCGACCGCTTGTGCTGGAAAGCTCCCTGGAACATGGAGAGTCCTCTCGCGATGATGATGATATGTGGGTCGCTGTTCCAAGTCATGTACGCGACCTTGGAGGTTTTCCGTGCCTTCCCGAATCGTACACATCTTAGCGTCCTGCAAGTCCATATGCCTCCTCATCGCCCGAATCTCGTTATCTCTTGCCTTCACAGTCCTTGTGAGCTGCTTGATCTCTGGCCGAAGCTCATTACGCAGCTGCATGATCTCTTCTCGGTATTCAGTTTGGAGGGCAACGGACATATCTCGGATCATGTTCGCCAGTTTCTCTTGTGCCTTCTTGTCAGTGGTGGTGGTTCTATGACCTGCCAAGGACACGCTAGAAGACCCCCTTGCCCTTGCGTTGGCGGGAGGTGTGGCTTCTGGCTCGGATGGCCAGTGCTTTGCAGAACGATAAACCGGGGAAGCTTGATATTCCGTATCGATCTCCATTGGGGATCCGGAATCATCTGAGGAGGCTGGTAAGCTAACCTTGTCGAAGAACATCTTTGGCTTTCGTCGGAGCTTACGGTCTTCTGGCAGAGTAGGGGTATCAAGGCTTTTGGAACGTTTGTGGATCAACTTTCGTGGTTTGGGAAGCACCTCGTCATCAGAGTTGAGCTCTTCAATGACCTTGAACTCATCCTCAGCTCGAGCAACAAAATCGTCGGGTTGCTTGCGATGTGCCGGGCATCTGTCTATTCTCAAGACACTCCCACCAACTTTGTAGGTTGTGGGGTTGTTCAAACACTGTAGACCATTGCTGTTGGTGCCGAGGCACTGGGGTAGAATTGCAAGTTCAGACTCTGGGTAGGAAGAATGTGGTCGGTGTTTTGACATCTTCAAAGGAAATAATGAGTTTTCAAGAGAGATAGAAATTTCGAAATTCTTTTATGTCAAATTCGCAGCAGCGAAATCATAATTAGAAATCGGAGGGGAAGTCTTTCAGTTGCTGTGGGAGACTTGCTGCTTGTGCAAGAACACCAGCGGGATTGCGAGGTATGAAGAGCACGGGAAAGTAGAGTATATATGAAAGCATTTGGGAAAACGAAACAGGAAGTGGATTATGCTGTCGGGCCGGGTTGGAGTTTGAGACCTCATCCGCCGGATAGAATATTGTGGACCCGCACCAGAGCAAGGATGTCTGCATGTGAAAAAACTACCATGATGGAATGTGGACGGCACTGAGTTGCCATGTTCGAGACAGGAACGCCCCATGACAAACGGTGAAGGCGCGGCGATCTCCATTGATGGGCCTAGTTGATGGTGGTCTATCAGAGGCTTGAAGCTCCACGACTGCAGAGCTTCGCTGAACACCACCTAATTCATAAAAGAGCCTCGAATTCGCAGCCACGACTTCGGAATTGTGCTTCTCCATATAGAGAACTTAGAGGGTTGCAATATAGTGCCAAGGGGTCCCGGACGTCGGAGAAACATGCGTCGGCAGTATCCGGCTCCCGCACCTTGGAAAGTTGAAATGACAAGTGGATCCAATAGCGGGAGCATGCTGCGGCTCTCTATTGAGCATGGCAACATAGTGGAGCATAGCAGAGAGCGTGGCGGAGGAGGAGATTGAGTTGCTTGTTCTCAGTGGTGAAACAACAGTAGCCTCCCGGTCGCCAGACACCTTAGCTGCGAGCTGCGACAGCGAAAGAAGTTATTGGCGAAAACATTACACAAAAAAGGAACAAGTAGTGTCCTGGTACGCGAAGAAACTTTCTCGGCGCAGATTACAGGAAGCGCACGATCGAAATCCTGAGTCAGGATCTTTCAAGAAGAACTTCCAGGGAGTTGTTTGCCGCTGACCCGTTCGACCATACCAAAGGACAACGTGCGCCCCCACGCTAGAATAACCTTTTCAAAGGGTTAGCGTTTGCGGAATTTAAATGATCCTTGAGGTATCTCTTCTATTCAATCCCTCTTGAGATATTAGAACATGCCTGACTTAATTGTTATAGAACAAAATCATCGCACTTTGCCAAGGTCACCATGAAACCTGTATTTAATAACGCTGAAGATGGCGACCCTTATGAAGCCGGTGCTGGAGTTGTGCATGTTGAAGTGGAAGTGGAGCCGTTGCAGGGAAAAAACCGGCAACTCATCAGTGGGCTTACCACTTCCAGCGGAGCGCTCTCACATGCTCGTCACGTGCTTATATACCAAAAGTTTTCCTACTAAACCAGCATCACAGCAGAGCAACCAGACGAGTTTCGAATGATTTTACACAGTTCAGTTAGTTGTGTACGCGGCTGCTTTCTCGACAAGCACGTGAAGCCGAAAGCTGTTCTTGAAAGGCTGCCAACCTCCGTGCGATGGGATTGAACGAAAGCTTAGTGATACTGGGTGGCGTGACATCGTAATGGACCTTTCTCCTTCTTAATTAATTGAACGTACTGGTCATATTTATAACCCACCAAGGATTCCATATTTCTTAAAGACCAGTAACAAAGTCAAGATTTCTATTTTACCTAGACGGCATTCTATCTGCAACAAAGGAGATCTATGTTAAAGAACCGTTAACGCCTCTAGATAAACAATTTGAGAGCAAATGACAACAAAAGAAATGAAAGGAAATTGTCGAGCAGTACCAATTTAGTATCACCCACCTCCCTACCCACCACGTCTCCGTCGCTTCCAACAACAGCCGCCTCACTCACCAATCAACATCAAAGAGAACCCATTCCCGGATCTCTCTCCACACCCAATCTCCGCACAATAGGCCACGACTTCGGTTCCCACGGTGACCACCACCTCACTCCGCCCGTCTGTCCCTTAAGACCATCTTGCGCCCGCTCAACCGCATTCTTATAGGCATCGAGTTTATCTAATTGCAGTTTGAGCCATAAGCCGCCGGTCCAGGCATCCATTTCAGCCGCCCAGGCTGCGAGGTGCGCTTTACTGGAACTAGTTTGCCAGACGTAGCGCAAAGGGTTTCTGGAATTGGGAATATTGGTTCGGATATCGTGGAGACTGGATTGCAGTTCATCTTCCGTTTCGCGTACGAGTTCTTCTAGGTTCTTGCGGGAATGATTATAACCTTTGATGGATGCCGTCATCTTCTTTTGCAGGTCTGGGATGATGAAAAGAAGAGCTTTTCGTTCTTCCGCTTCGGAAGTCTGTCCGGCGCGGCTGGCTTCTGTCATTTTGTCTACAAGCTCTTGTTGCACTCTCGTCATTGAGTGGATGTGATTTTCAACCTCACCGAGTTGAGCAATCGTGTCGTCAATTTTGCCTTGAGCTTTGGCGATTTTCCCTTGCCATTCGTACCGCTGCTGGTCGGTATCGAAATCCATTCTTGGTGCCTCCTGCGCAATTTTCTCTTGCATCCACTGTAGATGCTCGAAACTCTTTCGGGACGCTGCCAGCGAGGCATGCTTCTCCTCGACCAGGTCTACTGTGATATTCGTTTTCAGCCACGGGACATGCTCCGCTAACACACCTCCAAGAGCCGTATTGGCCAGGGGTCCCTTAAGATTTTTCATAGGGGTATGTCGCATGGTATGATGTGCGGATTCAATTGCTCTCCCTGGCGATCCGTATGTCTCCATATATTGCTGAAAAGGTAGACAATCGGGCACCCAATATGTCTCATCTGGTCCCAGGTGGCATACGGCTCCAGCAAAGATCAATCCTAATCTTACGGCTCCGCTACCTGCTAGGTATGTGGACAAGGAACCACCACCACTGGTTGCTCCAGCTGCACTAGTCGTGCCAGCAGCGCTAGCCGCGCCAGCAGCACTAGCCGTACCAGCACTAGCCGTGCCGGCCGCCATGCCCACCGCACCGGTCGCAATAGACGTATATCCCCAAAAAGCCAAGCCGGCGGTGACCACCACCGAACTAACAACGACTACTGGCTTTACCCATTTTCGGCGGGGCTCCAGATCTTTCTTAAGTTTCGTTCTCTGGGTGATGTCGTCTTGCTTTGTTGCATTAATGCACCTCTGCATCACAAGCATGTAGCGTTTCGCTGCCACCTTTTCGATCATGACTTGTTCAAGGCGATTGAGCACACTCTTGAGTTCCTCCTCGGCCTCTTTCTCGAGAGCTCGGCTTTCAAAAAGCCGTCTCCTCACACGCCGGTAATCCTCCTGCCCGGTTTCCCATAGGTACTCAATTTCCCGAGTCTTGAAGTTTGCATTGTGGAGGCGTGTTTGGGCTTTTCCTCCTTCCTCTTCACACTCTTGGGTAACTTGGTCTTTTCGTTCCCACTCCTCCTGGGCTTTCCTGTGTTCTCGTGTGAAGTTCCCCTCGAGTTTTCTTAAGACCTGTACCCGTCCGTCCCGCTCCACGACTTCAGAAGCCCCTTCTATGAGTGACGTGGCGTATTGTAACTTCTCGAGCTCTTTATCAACTTCTTTACGCGTATGTTCCGCTAGTTTTATGTCGTCTGCTATTACATTGAGTTCTCCTCTGAGCACGTCGATATTTTTGAGCGCCCATTCCCTAAAGGAAGCAAATTCGACTTCATTGTCGCTCAAAGCATCAATAGGCGAATCAGGAGTGCTTGGCACCGTAATATCACTTGGGGTCGAATTGGTAGGTTCATGTCGAGTGGGTTCAGCTCTCTCAACGCTAGAAGTAGAATGCTCGGAACTGCGCGTAGGCGATGATGCAAATCTCCCAGTCAGATCCGTGGTACCTTCATGCTTCACCTGGACCGGAGTAAGCAGCAGGATATTGCTTCTAGTTGGTAGTGGAATTTCTTTGGTGGAATCGGTGCTCGCTTCAAGCTTCACATCAACAGTAGTTCGAGGTAGGGAATTGAGCCTAGGTGATGGGGCAACCTTCTCAGTCGGATCAGTCGTCACTTCGCGAGGAACATCGGACTTTTCATTGCCTGAAAAAGAACGGGAATGGCGTCTAGTTGGCGGTCTATTTCCCTGATTCAAATCGGCGGTCGATGTGCGAGCTAACCTAGGCATCTCATCGTCAGAAGAGTCATCAGAAAGGCGTCTGGCCCTCGTCTCGCTCCGAGGAGCAGTCTTGTTGGAAGTAACTGCTCCTCCAAGTTGTGGTGAGGGAGGCAACAAGTCTACGGACTCATTGGCTGAGGAGGTACTATTGTCTGTACTGCTATCCAGGCCAGATTTCTCAGGTGCGGATTTGGGTAGTGAGAGTTGTCGTACTGAGCTTGCGATACCATCGCGTCCGGACGACTGACGCTTCGGCCCAACTATGTTGTATTGTTCGTTGCCCTTGGGTGCCGGATCAGTATCCTCAGGTTGTGATATAGGCAGGAAAAGTACTGCTGCTTGAGGGGAAGGCAACCCTAGACTAGGCTCAAGTGAGCGACGTGTCAGCTGGACTGGAGTCTTCGCTGGGTGAGACATGGGCGCTTGGAATTGCTCGGATTCAAGTTCAGATAAAGCACGTATCTCAGCTGGGAGACAAATATACCCCGATCCTGATGGGTGGCGCGAAGGTACCAAAGGGCTCTCTGGTCTGCTTTCCTTAGTATCCTCCGATTCAACCTTCTCAAATTCAGGCAGAGCATGTAACTCTGATTGGGAGCGCGCCCGCTTTTCTAAGTTGGACGAGCCGCTAGAAAATTGCAGTAAGGGTTTCATTTTATCGGGCTTAGTATCCCTAGGTCCGTCCTGGTCTAGTAGACTAGTTTGAATTGAGCTGTCAAAAATTGGTAATAACGGTTCCAGTTTGGCCGGCTCAGCATCTGAGGGTCGTCTCCGGTCTAGTCGTTTAGTTCGAGTTGATCGGTCAGAACCTAGCAATGGGGGTTGCATTTCAACAACCTCAGTGGCCCCGCCAACTAGCTCGGGATATGAGGGACTCCTCCTGTCTGGTTGTTTGGTTCGACGAGGGTCATAAAATGGCAACGAGGGTTCGGATACAACCGCCTCAGCAACCTTAGCGAACTCAGTGACCTTTCCTTCTGGCTCGGGATATGAGGGACTCCTCCTGTCTGGTTGTTTGGTTCGACGAGGGTCATAAAATGGCAACGAGGGTTCGGATACAACCGCCTCAGCAACCTTAGCGAACTCAGTGACCTTGCCCTCTGGCTCGGGATATGAGGGACTCCTCCTATTAGGGTGTCTGGTTCGACGAGGGTCATAAAATGGCAGTGGGGGTTCGGATGCAACCGCCTCAGCGACCTTGCCCTCTGGCTTAGGATATAAGGGACTCCTCCTATTAGGTTGTCTGGTTCGACGAGGGTCATAAAATGGCAGTAGGGGTTCGGATGCAGCCGCCTCAGTGACCTCAGCAAACTCAGTGGTCTCACCATCCAGCTCATGATATGAGGGGCTTCTCCTATTAGGTTGTCTGGTTCGACGAGGGTCATAAAATGGCAGTAGGGGTTCGGATGCAGCCGCCTCAGTGACCTCAGCAAACTCAGTGGTCTCACCATCCAGCTCATGATATGAAGGGCTTCTCCGATCTGATCGTTTGGTTCGAATTGAGTTGCTTGTAGGCTGAAACAAGGGCTTTGGTTCACTATTCTCGAATCCACGCGTGGAACGCTGTTCCGCGCCACGCGCACCGGAACTGGGAAAAGTTGTTAGCTATTGGTCGCCCTGCAAGTGAGAATAAAAAAGGTGCGTGTGTTGTTAAATCCAGAAAAGATTTTGTATCTGTGTGCGATGAACAGGATACGAGGAGGAGAACAGAAGATATGGAATGCGCTCTACATACCGAGACATTATGCTTGCGAGGGTTAATAGGTAAGAGAACTTCGAGTTTCGGGAAAGGAATAGACAGAATATGAATTTGGGATTGGAGCTTCTTAGCTTGGCCTGCAGGCCGTATGACTGTAGGTGGTTGAAAGAAGATATAAGCAGGTAGCTGATAACGGAAAAGAAAATACCGAACTTGTAAGAGGCAGGCAAGGGAAAAGCTGTTATGAAGTTGGGGTTTAGTCTGGGCCAGTGAGGGTATTAAAATGCTTGCGTTGGGTTCTCGAACCATGGGAGATGTAGCTGTCGGCGTTGTCGTCGCCGCCCTGAGTTTGATCAAAGTCAGACAGTATCACCACATGTCGAAACCAAAGTCTAAGTCGCATTCGAGAACACCCAATACCTTAAGGTGAGAACCTCCAAATTCAAACTTCCCTGGTTCATGCTGTGGCTGTGATGTGAGTTCAGAAAGCAACGAGGAACTGTCTACAGCAGATTTTTGGTGATAGAGTCATTGTATGCACCACTAGTTGCGCCGCGAGGCAGCAACTTCAACACATTGAAACAGCGGATAAAGGCTCTGGGGCCATTGCGTGCTGGTACGCATCTTTGTCCGTCATGAGCTGAGGCCTCCAGAGGGAATAAGTTAAGAGACATATGCAGAATATTTTTGTATGGGACGTACCCAGATTGACTTCTGCACGGTTGAGGCATGTTGTAAGCAGATGACATGGTCCGAGTCTCGCGCAAGATGATGCAGGTGAAACGCTACTGATGGTGGTAAAATCCCCAAGTCAATGTAATTGAGAAACATAATGGGGACCTAGAGCTTCGATTGAAATCATTTGGATGGAAAGGGATGCTCGTCTCGTCGGTGCTATGATTCGACCAGGTTCGCTTAGAGCTAAACTAGCCGCTCTGGCTGGACCATATGGGAGTCCATGTTGCTGGCCCAAGTGTGGCCTTGCAAGACAGCACGACTGGGAAGTCAAAGAGAGACGAGCGACGAAGCTCACAATACGGCAAGCTTCAACAGGCGAATGGCGCTGGATGCATCTGCGTTTTTCTCGTTGTTCTGCCTTTGACTCATGACCTCCCTCGGCTGCACGGGTCGACGTTCTGACTCTGCTACGCAAAGCCGTGCGATTTATGGGGGGATGCGACTTCGCGTCTCTACTCTCAAGCGATATGCAATGAATCGTCGCTGGAAACACATTTAACAAAGACTCCGCATTGGTTTAGTGGCGCTTACCAGCGTATCACGCCGCTTTAAGACCCCATCACGCGAAATGGTTCTCCAACCCAATATTTCGCTTTTCAGTATCGTCATTGTGTAGTCTTCGTGGCTGAACTCATCTCGCTGCCGAGATCGAAAGAAGCGGGATTCCAAATGTTCACGGAGATCCGAATTGTCGACACCCTCTTGCCTCTTGTGCTACAGCGTGACATCTGGGATATGGCACTATAGTCGTCGATGTTCACGGGCCATTGTTCAACGGAGTTGATCGTGAGTTTCATAGAGAGTGAAGAGGATTGAAGTCGTTCCTAGGATTGGAGTGTGGAGACTTCTATCTCCTCTCACGGCGACCTTTTTTTTTATTAGCTGGATAGGTTTACAACATGAGAGCGAGATCCCAATTCACCTTTGCTTAATGAAGATGCGGTTTAGATGGTGCGTGGAGCTCGACGCGAAAGCATGGTCACCCTAACGTGAGGGAGGCTTCAAGTTGGACGCCCGGAAGTAGAGTTCACTTATCGTCGGCATATTTGGCGCCTGCCCAGTCCTTCTATCTTTGCGTGCATAGTAAGAATTAGTAAGAACTAGAAATACAAGTATAAGGGAGGAGTGTTAATCCCGATGACGCGAAGAAAAGCATGCTGAGGGGGGCTGATTGGATCGATACGAGTCGCGGTTGGGAGGCTTTAGGGCTCACAGGGTTGTAAGACGTCCTCGCCCAGCAGAATATAACGTAAATGGTAATTATTGAGTGAGTGGAAAGGTTGCCGTATCCATTTCAGGCGGCGAAATTCTCCGAAGAGATGATAGCAATGGCAGCAATGACTCTAACTCCGCGAGCATCATGCCGCTTGGGAGGCGAGGCTGGGCAATGCTAATCCCTCGATTGGTTTACCCTAAAGGAATGGTGATGTTTGATAGAGGTCTGTCGATCACGTCCACTATAACGATAGCATAGGTTTAAGCTGGTGTGTGGATTCCTGGGGCCTGGAAAAGTGCCTCGGTCAGTTATTCTACGGCGCAGAATTTTTAAGTAATATAATGTCATACTAAGATATCCAATTTCTCAATTACTTCTCGAAACGAAGCCTTCTCGATCTTGATCGCGTCTCTGAAGGCTGGAGAATTTCTAACAATACTCGGAATTTTTGAGACGAGTTTGATAATGGGAATCTTCCCAGAGGGTGCCATGCTGCGAGGCTCGTCACGTGGCACGCCTACGAGCAGCGGCTTGGCTTTCGGTTTCGGGTTCTTCATGGCCGTTTATCCTATCACCACCAACAACTTGAAAGTCGATTAGCATCCTCGAAATTGCATTTGAGCCCAATCTGAACCTGCCATCCGCCTCCTCCTACTCACCCCTCCCCGCTTGCAATGGCCGCCTTCTCATCCGCTGCCCTCAACGCCCTCCAAACCCCACGGATCCTGCCCTCGCACACGCCGCCTTCACCTCCATCGTCCAACACACGGCGTCCTCCAGCGGACCCTTCCCTAGCTTCGTCTTGAGTCTCTAACCGTGCTGCAGGCGCGCGGTGAGCAAATACAGGCATGCCACGGATCACACCCTACAATCATGGCATTGTGGTCGCAAGAGTTCCCTGCGATATCTTTGCGACGGGTCAGGATGTTCTTGGCTGAGGTACACATACACTGGTTCTATGACTGGGTGAAGTCCAAGGTTCTGTGTTGGAGTGGCGGAACAATCTTTGGGAATGCGGCTGGTGCACTTGAAAGGTAGGCTGGCCGGGTTTGACAGTCTTTGTGCAGAGCGGAGCTTATAGGCCCTGTAAGGTTACCTGCCCCCTCCTCCTCCTTAATCCAAACCAGAGCAGAGACGCTACTTTTGGTTCTTAATCATATCGTCAAAGTAGAAGAATAGTTTATAACAGACCCTATCAGATTTCCAATCATGATACAAGACATGTCCGTCCATCTGTTACGCGCCTTGCTTGCCCCTCTCCGCCCTTCACAAATGTGAAATGGGCGTAATACGGTCATTGGCCGCCTCGAGCTGCTTGGTGCTGTCCTTTATATCCTTCGCGAACTCTACCCCCGTCCACCGCTGAATATCCGCCTGCACGGCTTTCTCAAACCCCTCGTCTGCATCCTCGGATGACATGAATGCGTCGCAGATATTCTGCCGCTCTCCATATAGGTTTTTGATGTCGCTTCATGGACTCTCAGCTTGGTCATCGATGCACTCGGATGTGATGGCCTCTCTTTACGGGGCCAGACTGACTATTCCCAGATCGAGAAGACTCCTCTGCAATCAACCCGCTGCCTTTCGCTATACCCTTCTCTTCCTATCCCTGTCAACGCCATATCGCTATTGCTTGGATACCGACGCCCAAATCCCATTACTGATCACAAGACCGCCCCAGGTAATACTCCACTCGCATCCGCCCGACCTGTTCCAGCCGCTCTACATTCCACTCGAACGTCCGGGTGGGTTGGAGGTTTAGCGGAGATTTCGCTTTCGGGGGGTCTTTATCTTTTCGATTTTCAGGGTTGAATGAAACGGGTAAAGAAAGTGGAATATCGAAGGAGGTTTCCTTCCTTACGAGTTTGGGATATGGATGGAACGGATAAGGGAGGTAGAACTGCCAAGGAGCTGCTCTTCGTCGGGTTTTGGATTGTGGTTGGAAAGGGTGAAAGAAGCAGAGCTTCCGGGAAGCTTAGCTTCTCTTGTCGTTTCACTACTTCTTAGATTTTGTCTCGGAAGCGTTGCTTCTGAGAAGGTTTTCTTCTTCCTGAGTCTTCGAAGTAAATACAATGGCCTCTAAAAGCAATGCTTCTAAGCGGATTTCTCTTTCGCTTGATTCTTGGAGTGAATGAAATTCTCTCAGAAGCTTTGCTCCTAAAATGCAGACAGACCTTTTCGATTATCGGAATAGACGAAAGAGTCTTTAGACCCTCCCCGCTTAGGACGCATTTCTTCCTCCTCGATTCCTCGAATAAGTGAAAATGCTGCTGGAGGCTTAGCCTCCAGGACGTAGTCCTCTAGTTTGAATTTCAGTATAAAAGGAATGGCTCTCAAAGGCTACACGGCTAAGACTTACTCCTTCATGCTTGATCATTGAAGTGAATGGGAACGCGGCCAAACAGTCTGCTCCTAGGGTGCACTCCTTCCTGCTAGATTATCGAGGGGAATGAAGAAGCTTTTAACATTCTACGTCAAAGACGTGTTCTTCTAAGTTGATTCTCGAGCTGTACGAAATGTGTGTTAGACGCTCAGCCTCTAGGACATGTTTCCTTCTACATAACTTTCGGAAACAAGAGAAAACCTCCCAAAGGCTTTCAACCTCGGAATTACTCCCTCTCACTTAATTACCAAAGTGAACAAGAGCCTACTGGATGCTCCGTGTCTAGGATATCTTTCTCTCCTCTTCATCTCGCACTACCCTTCGTCTTCTGTGTAAAGTCTCTTCCACTCTCTGGCGAGTTCGAGTTCGTGTTTAGATTCCGCAAATGGAACGGTGGGTTCGGGTATGTGCTTCATTTCGAAAGATGAGATGGTTGGTTCTGATGAGTCTTGAATTGGGTGAGCTTCAGTGAGATATGGAGTCGGGCTGGCTTCAGTGTGGTGGGAAATCAAACACTGTTCAGCCCGCACCTACCTATGTCTCCACTGTGTGGCGGCATACCTTTCCACATATCCAGGTGAAATCGCTTTTGCCTGTTCACGCAACGATCTCGCAATTCGCGAATCGATATCACGTCTCATAAGATCGCGGAAGTGAGCGCATTGATGAGATTAGCCTATCAACAGGATATCTAAAGAATATATAAGGTACCTTATTGCCTTTAAATGATGATAAAAGCGAAGAAATACGACAGCACTATCATTCCAGAGCAAGCTTTGGGTCTAAATCTCACCTGATGATAGTACCAAATACCGCCTCAAAGACTTCGCAAGCCAATACCAGGGTAGATAGAGATGGTAGGAAGATTCCAGCGGATATTGTGGAACATAGAAAGGCCAGCGAGCTATGGCAAGTGATCGAGGAGGCCATCTTTCGCATTGCACGCCGAACATTCTAACGGGATGCTTTTCGTCTTGAGCTTCTGCTTGATCTGCCGCGAGAGTCCATGAACCTCTTTGTCCGATTTCTTCGTCAAATCAGATAACCTTCTGGTTGTTCTTTTCCAACACACTGCTTTGAGGGGTTCCAGCCACTGCTCCTCGCTGCCGTGTGTAACGGACATGAAGAGACTTTGCATGAAAGTCAGAAGATCTCCTGCATTCTCGGCTCCACCAGTGTGGACTTCATGGCATAGAATCTCCGTCGTAACCTGGAGCCCTTCCACACTGCTCCAAACCGATCCCACGACAGTACCGCTTGTCAAAGCGTACGTCGCATGAAGCCATCCGGGAGGAATATATACGGCGTCCCCTGGGAAGGTTACCACATAGAGTCCGCCCTTGAGGTCCTTTTCCAAGCGCCGAAACTTCCCCTCCTGTTGGTCCACTTTGTATAAACGGTCGAGGTGGTCTTTAGTTGGCGGGTAGAAGACCCAAAGTTTTTCGCTGGTGAGAGTATCCGAGAAAACTTCCAGGCCCCGGTCTGGAAAACGCAAAGTTAGTCTAAGTTCAGTGCCCAGCAACGTGATTGAGATTTACCAACATGCAGATCGACACAAGCATATCTAGGCGTGACATTCGCCGAGCACTGTCCCGCACCGGACGGGTAAGCTTGCCGGTTGTCCATGACTTCTTGGGGTGGCATTATTTGAACACTATCCGGCAATCCGATTCCTTCTGCATAATAGGTCTCCTCGTTAGAATCCGGGTGATAATAACAGTTCATGACCTTCACGTTAATCAATGCGTCATTCGTGATGTCGATTGTGCGGTTAGCAACGCCACTCAAATACCGATGCCCTCGGCTCTTGTCTTTTGCGACCGGTTCATCGAACATGCTGCCAAATATCAACATCTGAATCTCTTGAGTCGAGAGCGAAGGTATGTGATACTGTGGCCAGATACTTGGTGTGTCGAAGCCTAAGGAACCGGAAGTATTCGTGATTGGTATGACTCTGTTGTTCTGGATCGCATCCTTAAAAGGACGAAACTGGTTTCCCCGATGTGGATGTTGTTGGTTGAAGTGCTCCTCGAGCAGGACGCGCCACCGGTCTGGAATCGCGATAGAAGAGTCATGAGAGGCAGATTCTGCAATATTTGACTCTTGATAACAGAGGTCCGGTGCCATTGGGGAATCGTCTTTGATGTTCGGGGGGCGTCCCGTTGGGGTGGGAAGTTTCGAAACATTGGGCCTAGGCGTGTAGGACGTGCTGGCTGGAGATGTTAACTGGTTGTTGAAAATGGGTGCGTTGAAGATATTAACATGATTGGTTGTTACATTGTGCAAATATGAATGAGCAGACATTGGGGTCTGGACTCTGGGAAGAATTGGAAGGTGTCTGACGCGGCGTACCCGCTTCGGGGCGGGAGACAACTCATCAGAAGCTGGCTTTTTGGATGCTTCAGCTTTGTTCTTGTTGTAAGAGAAAGTGAAATCCTGGTGGACCCTTGATAAGTGTGTGGAACGGTTATTTGACGTATAAAGCTGGCAACACCAAGGGCAAACGAATTTTCCTGACTCGACATCGATCTTATCATAGTCAGGTTTCGATGCCATGATAAGGCATTGAGAGAGAAATCCTAGAGATCCGGAGGGATGGGAGGTGAGAGATCGTGGTGAGTAGCAGAGTGGAGACAGGATACAACAAGCATAGATCGTGAATTACGACAATGTCTGAGTGGTTAGAGAGGCCGGGGGCGAATTTGAACCCGACACGAAGGTATAAACCGAAAAGAAAATTGAGCGGGAGAGTTTTGAAAAGATATGAGCAGACGCGACCAAGTAACTGATGTTTGCAACATGCGCTGCGAGTTTCCGGTGCCGGTTTCACCCCCAGCCATCGGATCGATATCGCGAGAGTCCGTCATGATGCCTTCCAGTATCAAAAAGCTGAGGCGTTATCGCAAGAACACGCAAGATAGCTTAGACCATAGATGGCTATGTTAAATCATGGAATATCCCGAGAGAAAGAACGGACTGACCTACACGAGGTTCGCGGTACACAACACTTCGAAGTCGAAGCATACGATTGGATGCCTATCCGCAGCCAATCGTATAGGATCGGCATCCAATTGACTTGCAGTCGACCACATCCACAGCCAATTGTCTGCTCGACAGTGCGCATCCAATCAAGTTGCCCCGTCAGAATGGGACGGAAATACAGCGCCGCATCACAGCGCAATCAGTATAAAGTGACGCGAGTAATTACTAATTCCTGCTCCTAGCAGGTAGTCTGAGTTTGTTCCGGTTTTGGTTACAATTCTAATGTGAGTTTTCTGCTTCAAATATCGATTGGCCAAACTTAAAACTTCGTTGAAGCTAAGGTCTTATCAGGAAGTTAGTCCTCTCTTGCCGATATAGACATTCAGAAAGGATTTGATAATGTACACATGTGCTGGTCCCTTCATTGTATGGCTCATATTATTTGGACATAGTATGGATAAAAAAGCATACGATAAGACCATCTACACAGAAATGGAGGGAAGTCGTAGACGAATTTGTGTCCGTGGTCGTTCAAAGGTCCAACTCAATCTCCTTTACTTAATGCAATTAGAATAAGTCTCTTTGCGATATGTCCAGCCATACTTTCAATATGCTCCATGTTACTGTCCTCGAGGCTACCATTCTCGGTATTGCTATCTGACATATCTCATGTGCGTACCTGCCACCTTCGTATCATTCAGAGCATCGAAGAATCGTTCCTGTGGGTTGCGGAGTGTTTGGGATAGACCGCCTTGGGCAATCGGCAGTTGCTGGTGCCATAGAGCCCCGGACACTGGTTTGTGATGGTTGAATGGCGCGGACTTTAAAGGTGCAGTTCGGATCGGCGAGCATATATGCTCCAGCTCGTGAACGGCGGGGGACTCGGCCGCAGCTTGTTAGTCGTGTGTTTCCTCGATGTTGATGGGAATAGAAGCGGCAACCCCTTCCGTGAAAGAGGTGGCATAGGACGGAGAAGATGCGCAAGAGGGGATGACGAAAGGTCGCCGATGTGAGGAAGTAAGGGAGTAAGTCGACTAATAGGTAGCGAACGAGGCGTGAACTCCTGCGAGGGTAGTGAAGGCCATAATCGACATTGCAATGGCCTGCAATTGCCAACCGCACGCAAGGACCTGGAGGTGTATGAGATGATGAGATGATTGGTTCCAACTGGCGAGAGATATGGAATGCCCAGGTGCAACCATAATATCCGGATCTCCGCTAGCTCCGACTTCTTTGCACCAGCGGTCAGACTAGCCTTTAACCTCGTATATAGCAGCTGCTGCTAAGCTGTAGCAAAGGCTTACTTGAACGTCATTCCAGCCTACGGCGACTCCGTTGCTGTGCTGAGCTCCAAGAGATTCCATGTCCGACACGTCTTTTCCAGCCCATCGTATTGCCATGCGCGGTTCACAATTCCCAAAGACTCTTCACCATGTCGACATTGTCAACCAAGCTCATCATTATGCGACACAGTTTCCATGCGAAGGATGGGGACGGCAGGATACGACCGTGGAGTGGAGCTTCGGGGTCTCGTTCTTTCAGATGTCAGCTCAGCACAATCGCAGTAGGCAAGGCCGGACTTACGAACGTATAGGAGAAGAGTGAAACTCACTTCCTGTCGGTGCTGGAAAGCGCACTCCTGTCATTATGACTGAAGCGCCACAGTCAGATGGAGCGATGGGCATACGTCAAAAAGTTCGTATTTGCGGTCAACAATGATGGTCGGGCTGCTCCGAGATTTGCGACCGTTGCACCGCCACACGATCATCCATCATGATGCGAAAAGATCAGAGGACATTGCCGCACCGTATGCCTTCAGTCCGTCTTCGTTGCCTAGAGATATCACTCCAAGACTCGAGGCCTTTATGAGTATTTTCTTCTATCTCATTCCAACGACATGTTATCGCTCACCTCTTTCATACGGTAGCTATCGCGAGACTCGAGTCGATAAGGCATACGTCCATTGGATGATCAGACTCAAGACCTTGCGTGCTCCCAATCCAATCTCGTCTGCACGAATAGATCTT
>AJFK01000376.1:0-22984 GCA_000467715.1 Hysterium pulicare CBS 123377 | reverse complement strand
GGGGGGGGGGGGGGGGGGGGGGGGGGTGTCCGGATTCCGCAGTTGAAAGACCGGGGAAGCGATATCGCATAGTATCTTGCTGGATTGAAGAGAGAACGTGCATGTGGACTAATGTGTGTCACCTTTTTCAGGATTCATGTCGTTTTGCTCATAGGATCTACTGCAGCTCTAATAGTATTGTCGGCAACCCAAGGGTATTCGGAGAAAACGTATGGGACCAAGTCGCTGGCTCTTCAACCGATCGCCATGTCTATGAGAGACCCTCTCGCCAGTCCCCGGAGACTGCGCCTGCAGCGGATGCCTATCATACCCTTCCTCGATAAAACGCACCTCAAGTCAGCTTGCCGCACTCTTTCCTCCCCACGACTACAGGCATGCTTCCTCGCTTCATCGCCCCGGCTCCGACAAAAATCAATACATGGGTGCATGAACACAATGAGAGCTGGAAGGTATCGAAGGATGCCCCCAGTGCAGGCTGTTGAAACTCCAACTTGAGAGCTTTACGCTCTTATGCAAACATCATTCCAAGCTTCCCCGACGACATCTCTCTCATGGATGGGATAATCCGGTATGGTCAGTACATGAGAATGGGAATTAGGGCGGGACAGCTGTGGAAGCGATGAAACATTGGAGCATGGAATACATTTGTATTTTTCAACCCGGCGACTGAGAAATACATGAGCCTCATTGATCACAAGCATCTCCGACATGACCTCTACTGCTCCGTTCCCTGTCGCTCCGGGAACACCCATCTCCAAGCTCCACAAACTCCCTGCCACATCAGAGAGAAGAGACCCCAGTACCACTCTCCATCCTCTCGAGCCTCATCATTCGCACCGCAGGGACATCGGAACATATCCACTTGTATGCCTGCCATGCGGAGCAGCAAGTACAGGCTCATCAATGCGTCGTTTCCTGCATTATCCAGGTCACAACAGTGAAGCCCGTGCTGCGTCAACATCTTCTCCAGCGAAACATTCTGCAATTTTCCGGGACCTGATCCAGCCTTCGCAACATCCAGACACGGGAGGTCGCTCAAATCGTTACCAATTTCCTCCAACCACTCCACGTCATTGTCGATGCCGTGTCCGGCGACAAGGCCTAGGCTATACTTCTCTTGACACAGTTCCTCCAGAGTGACATTGACCAAGCTCTCGACCTTGGAGAGCGACAAGATCTGTGAGGTACCGCCGTGAAACTCTGCCTTCTTGTCGAGTGTCCCACGGTTGTGGAGGTCCTGGTATTCCTCGACAATGAAGTGGAAGGGCGTTGGTGGACCCTTGGCTGGGACCCAGATGGTGTACCCAACCTCGGTGACCATGTGGGTAATCGTGTGCCGCTCAACATCCAGGGTGAGAAATGCAACCTGCTTCAGATCCTTTGCCGCCATGTTGCTGATGCGGTCGAGCAGGATCATGTGTCGCTTGGCGCTCTTCGCAATCAATCCTTGGTGGGGCGTTGGAACGAACGGGATCTCGACGTCCATCTCGTTGCTTAGCGGCAAGGAGTCGCTCGAGATGAGGGAGTCATCTCCAGCTGATCGCAGCGAGTCGTCATTGGCGGAGTCCTCGGATTGAGACTCGATATCTACGAAGCTTCCGGATTGAACTGTTGATTATTAGCACTATTATACCTTAGATAAGAGGGGAGTCACGGACGAATACGGTCTCGTGCGAGCTCAGCAACACCCCGCTTTGCGACCTTCTTCGAACCACTCGCGAGACTGAATCGAGTTCGCGGAATGTTGAAGTATTCGGAGGCTATTTGTAAGTGGGCGATCCAAGCTCCATCTTGACGTGTATAGGAGTACTCAGGGAGATCGATATGCCCATTGTGGTGTTCACCATACAGAAATGAGATTGGATTGTTCCAGGATTCTGAGGACATATTGACTAGGTTTGGTGAATATGATGGAACTCGACAAATTTGATGTGTCTGTGAGTCTGAACGCGAGCAAGCAGCTCGATGAATGCTGCGGAGGTAGGTGTGAAGGTGGCGGAGCGGCCCGTGACCAACACAATACGATCAGGCTGCCAGCACGGAGAGGGCCAAGCTGCGTTTGTCTCTATGAACGTCTCTGCGTCGTGCTAAAGCTGACTCCCGAACCATTGGAAGTGGTCTCCACACGGCCCCTGGTGAGATTGGGCACGTTTCTAAGTGACCTATGGAATTGAAGCTGGTGGGTCGAAGCGATAGTCATCGGAAAGAGACATACATTTGAGCTAATTCCCGATGGCAAGAGACTCAACGGCATCCTTGTTCTACTTCTCGCATCCTGCAAGTGACCGAAATTTCTCAGACAGGGGCGGCCGGTTACTGGGTTTGTCTGCAGCTCTCTACACCATAATAAAGAAACTTGGAAGGCAAGCAATTGCACCAAAGCATGGGAGATAGGAGCCTCCAAAAAGGTGGGAAATCATAACCGAGGCGTTTATTTTCCAAGCACCTGCGTCGTCAGGTCGTGAAACCTCAACGTCCATCGTGCCTTAGCTCGCTTTTCACGCCTCTGGAACGTGCAGATCAACCAAGATCCGGGGAAGTGGAAATTGTACCACATCCCGAAAAACCCTTGTGCCGTTGTGCACAGTCAATGAGCTTGTGGAACATCAACTCCTGGGATACCGACAAACGGCATCATTATCTTCGTGAGATTTGCCAATTAGCAATGTCATTAAAGAATCTGCCAGAGCCGTCGCGAGAGATGCTTCGTCTTGTTTCATCCCGCAGCCCCCTATATTTGTTAGCCCATTTCTGCGTCTCTTCCTGCAGCAATCCAATTCTGGTCACCATCGCATTGACTATATCGGCCACTATCCGAAGTAGCCTGCACAACGGCCACTTTCCCGCGTTCGTATCACCAGCTATGAACCGATACTGGGCAACCGTGCAGGAGATCCCATCGATCTTTGGAAAAGAGAGCTGGGATGCTGTGCCTCCTCCCGCCAATTCTTTCAGTGTGAGAGATGAGGACGGCTGGGTGTGGGCGCCGGAGCAATGGCCTTGGTCGGAGGAGCGTGCACATTTGGAGTACCTTCTTTCACTGGCTGAAAGCAGCGTAAGTGGGAGCCTTCTTTCGACCGTAATCCTGCTTGGCAGAGTCATCTGTCAGATGTGGGGAGTGGCATGTAGACCGCTCTTGCTGACGTAGGAGAAGGGAGGCGACATGTCGGTATCGTGTATGATCCGGGAAGCTCAGCGCAAGGGCGAATCGTTAGAACATAAACGAATGGAAAGGGAACTAGCATGGCAGCAGTACCGAGAGGAGATTCAGAAGTTACAACGCTTGCTGGCAGTTCATTCGATCGACAAAGACGTAACTTGATGTGGGTCCCCAGCTTTTGCACTATACAGCACTAGATCACATGAAAGTCACGTGGGCAAGTATGAGAGCGATGTTCTCGGGATCGGGTTGAGGCCATTGTTGGCTTGTAGCGTTAGTTGAGAGGTAAACACAAAACAGTTGAAGCCTCACACAGAAAAAGCAGTGACACAAACTTTGAGTGCTCAATTTGTGCAATGGAATCGCCATATCTCCCCACCATCATGTAACTACATGTGAGGATGCAGCTTCGTAATCCAACGCCAACAGCCTCCTGCCTATAGATGCGTTGTTGAGCTAACGTCTACAGCGGTGATCTAAAGAGGCAAACCCGGATCGAAAGGGGTCAACAGTGAGGCGAGTTTGGCGTAGAGACACTTGCAATGAGTAAGATATGAGACACATTGCATATTCATATGTCCTCCGAGGTAGTTGTTCTGTGGAAGTGTCCCTCGTGAAGAGAGCCGGCCTGTGTTCTGGAATTCCAAAACCGATAGCATTGGCTCGGGGGACTGCTGGATGAGGGGTAGAGCCGTATGATATCAAGAATAATTGGCGAGCAAAGAGACTCCCCCGAAATGACACTTGCGAAAACAGGCGTGTTTGTAGACCCTTGTCCGTGGTACGGCTGGAGTGTCATTGACGTTGCCAAAATCCAATTTCGTCGGCTCCGACTCCAAGTAATCCATCCTCGTCCATTTCGATACGACCTGCATTGTAGGTCATGGCTATGTATTCATCGACGCTTATTGGAATTGACAGGCTGAACTCGCGAGCGATTCATTTGGGCTTTAACGATCAAGTGACTGCCGTACCTAGTGGGTTGACAATAGCCGGTCTAATGATCATCATGCTTCGGTTGGTGGTCGTGGTAAAGAGCCCTTCTAACACCGACACTTGGTACGATTAGTACGACATAGTGAGCTGGTTGAGAGGACGAAATTATCGAGATTCATGAGTTCATAAGCGATCGATAGACTGCGTTGGCGGCGGCCGCCTGTGGAGGTAAATCGAGAGTATGCCCATATCTTCCACTGCAGGTCTGATCATCGCATTTTAGCTTCCTTCTTTCCTCCTTGCATACAACTTCGGGGCTGGAGAGTAAGGAGTGCATGGGGTTGAGCGCCGTGACAGATTTGCTCTTGCCGCCGCTGGGTGAGATGACGGCTGCGGGTGACTGGGGATTATACCTTTCCCACTTGGATCGCATCTGCGTCGTAAATCGCGGCCAATTGAAGAGCAGATCTTAATAACTGCCGCAAAGTGTTCGAGGTTCTAATGGTTCGAATGGATGACATATAACCATGTAGGTACCTTAATTGGCTCCGATAGCGGACAGGTCTCCGTATTGTGCTCCAGCTGCGATGAATCTATCATCATGCCCAGGACTCTCTCCGCGTAGCTCCGTTACGACCAGACAGTCATATTCAGGACCAGGAAACGGAACTTTGGTCATCAAGCTGGATGGACAGGTCCTGGAATGTTGCTCTTATTCCCGATATGCCCGAATGAAAATGAAAAATGATTAAAAAGGATGCTAGAGGGTAGGAAAAGGCACCGAGATAATCTTGGTTTCCTGATTCTTTGCGGTAGAGACGTTTCAACTTGCTGGCATATGACATACTAACTGTGAGTGCTGTAGAACTAAGCGTTGGTAGAAGGCAACAGGCCAAGGGCTCGTTGTGAGAACCGGAGTAGAGGAGACTTGTCGCATTTTGAGATGGGCGAATGGATTCAATGAGAAGACTTCCCCGTCATTGAAGAGGG
This sequence comes from Hysterium pulicare CBS 123377, assembly GCA_000467715.1. NCBI lineage: Eukaryota > Fungi > Ascomycota > Dothideomycetes > Hysteriales > Hysteriaceae > Hysterium > Hysterium pulicare. The sequence continues at coordinate 17,898 of AJFK01000376.1, read as the reverse complement.
AAGGAAAGATGACTATATTAAGAAGCAGTGTGGTCAAGAAATTGAAGACTTGCGCGGATATGTGCTCCATGGTATTGCGACGGGGTGGAAAAGCTTTACACCGGATGAACGAACGCCGAATTCGAGTCTCCTTTCGCCCTCACGCACAGCTGTCTTCGTCATCAGTACAGGTGTTCTGCATCATTCACTATTCATCCTTCGTTTGACATTCGTGTAGATCTTCCAGTTCGGACAGTGCTCTACGGTATCCGCTGGAGTCCGATAGAGCGCCCGGGGAAAATTTTCGTTCAGAACTGAGGGTTTCAATGCCTTTGAGCAGCAAGGAATTCCTGTCATTTCCAACTCAGATCAATCATTTTCTCCTCTCGAGATATTAAATTATCGTAGGAAGTCATCCAGCTGTTTCTATATCGTCGTGTTTGAGTTGTAGGTCTAAAAAAGCGGATCGTCTCCAGGGCTCCAGTAGGGGCACCTCCGGGAGCTTGTGCTGATCGCTGACCTGGAATCCACCAACCTTCTTCCAACCGCACCTCTGAATTTCTCCATTAAACCTCTCTAAAACACTGCGTGATTATCGACCACTGCATTTCGGATATGCCTTCAAGTTTTTAATTTTTTCCGTCGCTCATGGCACCCAAATCTGGCCTGCGTGATGACCGTTCCTACAGACGCACCCATCAGCAGAAACTTGACTCCTTCTTCTCCACGGGAAACCGCAGCATCATTAGAGCCTTGCTTATGCAGCCTATGAGGGAATTATCCCTCTGTCGGTCTTTCTAGACTATCATATTGACACCAACAGCCAGGCATACAGAGCTTTGGCCAGAAATGTTTCATAACCCCTCACGGCAAGCAAGCCACCATTTCTCTTCTACTGGTACAGTCTTAGTAGAGCATGCATCTACCAACGTCGGTTTCAGATATGACCAGTTGTTTTCGTTCACTTCTGGCTTTACCGCTTCAGTCTCTGCCACTGCTGTTTGCTCCTCTGTGAGGTTCCAAAACTGGCCAATTGATAGGTTATGCTTCCCATTCATACAAATCCAGCCGGATTCTGCAACGCATATATCATTCCCCATGCCGACTTGAATAGCTTTCTCCTTCCACATCCCTTCAACATTGCCTCCAATAACACTTCAAACTTCAACATCCCCTTATCAAGCTTTATCGTATTTCTACGACTCCAAAATGGCAACGTGCACGGGCACGACCAAGTACGGCGATAGATGCAGTCGCACCGCGTCTAAGACACTCGATGACAGGGACCGCTGCCATCAGCACCAACGAGAAGTTTACCATACCAATGCCCCATCAGCTCCACCACGTCGCAAAGCCCGTAAGTCTCATCTTCATCCTCTTCCCACACTATCCTCACGTTACTCGACGTTACTAACGCATGAAAAGACATTGAATATAGCGATTCCGAAGACTCGACCCCAGAACCCACCCATAGAGCACCAGAAACACGTGATGGCAAACGGAAATCGGCATCGTTCAATGCCTATGTGGCCCCTACACCCCGGTTTACGCCCCCCTTAAAAAGCTGCTTGAAGAAGCCTGTTGCATCCGGGTTCTCTTCCGCGGCATCAATAAGTAAGTCAAACGTTGTTTAAGTTTTCTTCGATCACATTTGTTTCCAGACGCACCAACAGAGATCCTAACTCAGATCAGGAAGGTCGAGCCATGGCCACATATCTTCCGATGACGAGGTACCTCCGATTACTGTCATGTCCAGACCCTGTAGACGTAGTCAGGAAACGCCATCTATCACGCACACAAGACCCCTCAGAAAGCCCTCAGGGTCTGGTCAATTCTCCCAAGCATTAACCGGTGAGTCGAGTCTCTTTCAACCCTTTCTTTTTTCGCCAGGTCATTTCCCGATACACTGACACGTATGCTGACTGCACACCAGTCGTACTGAGTGACGATGAAAACATCTCCGATTACGAGGCGCCTTCACCCAAAGCCAAGTCTAAGCCCGCCCCACGCGGTAAAGAGAATGGTTTGATTTCGCATGAAGTTCCAACCAAGCAACCTCCCAAATCTCGTCATCATTCCCAATTGTCGACAAGTAAGTCGAACCGCTCTTCAGCTTTCATTCAAACATGTTTGCTTTCCGGTTATTCGCATAGATACTGACTTCACACCAGGCAGTATGAGCGATAACGTCATTTCCAGTGATGAGGACGTGGCCCCACGTCAAGCAAAGTCGAATCCAGTCAAAGACGTTCGGCAGAGGGCCTTTTCAAACGAACCCCTTCCCAGCAACTCATCCAAAGCCCGACCAAGTACGCCAGTAGACATGGCGAAGGCAATCTACGAAATGCAGGTGGCTTTTCAGAAGTCCACACTGGGAGCCTTTCGCACTATGGAGCTTTCGCAACAGGCGGACATGAAGTCGCTCAAAGAAGCCGTGGCAGAAGATATTGCGCAGAGAGACAACGAGATCGACAACCTGAAGAAAGATATGCGCATCATGTCGCGGTATCTCGGAGCATTACCAAGCGTTGTGCAAGGCTCGAGAGCTGGCACTCATGCGCCATCGACACGCTCGTCGAAGGTCGAAACTTCTGCTCCGCCACAACAGAGCCTTCCAGGCAATTCTGGAAAAGTTGCTCCACCAGCGAAACCAGCAGCACCTATGAACGCGCCAGAGCCCCTCCGGCGGAAGCACCGAGGCAAAGTCGAGCCGGTGGCTCAGCCTGTGCAAGCTCTTCATGAAAGGCCAGCACCACGCCGGATACGCTCCCGGAGGGTGGACAATTCTGCCAGTCGACGCAGTCAACCTGAGCCAGCGGCTCATCCCAAGCCAGCAGCTCAACCCGCGCCCACAATGGTCAATCTAATTGATGAGCCCCTAATAGACCTAGGTTTAGATGACGAGTATGATCTAGACTCGCGGGGACGTTTTGCCCACTCGCTAGCATCTAATCCACATTATATCAGCTCTGAGTCGGAACTTTAACCCCTTCCGGATCCTTGGGAGAATGGTGTCACCTTGTTATGTCTGTGCATGTATATACCATGCTTTCTCTTTTCCGTTGTTCAAACATGGCACCTTCGGCCCTTTCGTTTCTTGCTGGTACGGTGTTGGAGTCTCGCGAGTCTATCTGTATGGGTTATGTAGGGCTCGTGATGATCCAATTGCTTTGACAAGGAAATGTAACTACGTATCTACTTCCAAAGATCCCACGCTGTGCATCAGTCTTCAAGCTTACTTCGCCGCCCACACGTGTGCCGTGTGGTGTTCCGCAAGAACTATGTCCCGAATATTCTCCGGGTGGGGCGATATCGATACATCACGATTCGGTACGATACTACAGCAAAAACTATTTCGCATCGTCAAAACTCACCCGCTCTGGATCTCTTGAAATGGATACAGGAGTAATATGCGAACTCTAACTTCTACTACTTGAACGTGACGTGTTTGTATTTCCTATGGTGAACACGCTATATTCGGGTGCCGGGAAAACAAAACTCCGGTCTCTGGAATCCCCGAGCAGGCACGCAAACCACCTGCATGCACCAGCGCAGCCGTACATCAACACAGCCCAATACCACAATCAAGAACTAGAGTCTGCCTTAAAGCAAAGCAAAGCACTACTATGCATCCTCCCCAAACCTCCAGCCGATCGCGAACACCCCGCTCCTCAGATAGAATAGCGATGCTTGCTTTCTATCAAGGAAGCCTACTATAAGTTCCAATGCAGCACGCCTTCAGTGAACGGAGGAGGTCGTAAGCGTTCGACTTACACGGTGGCTCTGGTGGGCATTGTGAAACAACCCTTGCAACGGAAGTCGCTCGCGCTTTCGCCATTGCGATGATTCCGTAAGTTCTCCAATGATGCATCCTCGGAGCGTCGTCTTCAATATCACGCCCCCCAAAGCCTCCGTGCATACCCACAATTTGAGATTTACTTTGCGCATTGTTTAGTCATATACTAATTGTGTAGTTGACAGTTATGTGCCTAACTGACTCCTGAAAATCGATTTGCTATCAACCCTGGACACGCTATCCCTCTCAGCAAAACATGCCGATGCGTCTTGATACCGAAAGGTTGCAGACGATTCCAGAATCAGATATGATCACAGCCAGTACCAAGCGAAATTGGAACACGGCATGATTTGGAATGTTTCAAGGACCCACCGCGTACTCTCCTATACCACCTGGATCATACACATATACAAGGCCAGGAAGCGTCGTCGCCTTGAACTTCCGAAGCAATGTTCATGCATCGGAACGTTAGGGACCCTGTGTGGCAATGGAGGCCCAATTCTGCTGCCGATGATTCGGTCGCATACTGTCGTGATGATATTGGGCATGTACTTGCTGGCAATCGAGGCTGAAAGGGAAAACTCGACAGGGCATACAGTCTCGGTATCGTTCCCATTCCATTTGTGTATAATGTTCAAGCTGGTTCTACTATGGCTGAAGCAGACCATGTGATTTACCGGGAATTGTGATTTTTAGTTATGTTGTAATGTTGAATCGCCTTGCATAACATGCTCGTATTCCTCAGGCTTTGTATACACCCACTGGTAGCCCTGTGCACGGATCCTGCTGAGTTCTTTCCAAAGCGGTTTCGTCACTCCACAGCGTAGCAGTCCCCAAAGGCATCTATCAGCACTATCACTACTAGGCTACAGGGCGTCAAGAGCAATGTGTCACTCATTAACAGGCTACCGTGGAGTTGCCGTCCGATTCACCACTCGGGATTCAGTAATCAACGCTATCTACGTCAAGACGAAGAAGACTCAGCGATTGAAACATGGTAATGCTCAACCTAGAGGATTACAATCTCTCCTTGACGTCCGCTTTCTTGCAAGATTCTTCTCTCGGAGGCGCATAGCCACCACACAACCTTATCTCCTCTATCCCGAATCCCAAATTCAAGCGCAAGCTTAATCTATGAATGGAACACAATGATCCGTTTTGAGGCACTAATTTCGTACGTTCCTCCCGCCTTCCCGGAACCACTCCCACAACTTTGGAGAACTTGGTTCGCATCATCGCCCACTTGGAAGCACGAAATGGCGGTTCTGCCCGAGTCAACACCGCCGCAGATGCCGATGGCCGCGGAGCCTTTCCTCGTTAATGTCGTACAATCTGCGGTCTTTTATTAGGTCATCGGGGCCTGCAAGAGAAAGAAGAAAAAGGGAAGGAATTAACCAGACGCCTCTCCATTCGTCTGCGGACAATTTCCGGCGCGCGACTGGAGGTCAGATATGGCGAGTGCGATGTCTGCTTCAGTGGGAGAAGCGTCGGAAGTCTCGCATGTCAGAGATGCGGTCGTTGAGGACGCGAATAAGATGGAGAGGGACAGAAGAGTTTTGACGGGGAACATCTGCATGGCTGATTAGGAGGGCTCTGGATATATTCAAGATCGCTGTTTGACAACCGACCTTTGGGCTGGGATGCAGTCTAAGGAAAACTTTGAGAAGGGTCCAGTTGGTAAGGAGTCGCTGAGATGAAGTTGACATGACAAGAGCAGCGATAGGGCCATTATATGCTTGAACCCTTTGCGAGTCGCCATATTGCCTCGGTTTCCTTCCCCTTTCTGCCACCCTGTGAACCTCATGTTGAGCTTGTACGGCCGTATGAACGATCTGGGGTTTTCAGAAAGTATCGATTCACAGTTCGGATGAGTTCCAGCAGACGGAAAGGCTCCATTGTTCAACAGGTTGTGAGATGTAGAGGACGACGACAACAACAACGACGAATGGAATGTGGAGCGACGCATTCCTACTCCATCATGGACTCACGTGCGAACTGAGACTATTCGAAAGCTGTTCTCGTCAGCTTCTTGATGCTGGAAGGTGCCTGAATAAGCATGTATATCCTTGACCCCCTATCACTGCAGGATATGTTAGAAGGGGTGCATATTCATGTTGTGAAACTCTTACCAAGATTTGAAAATATATGCGTTGGTCAGAACGGAGCGCGTAAGGCAGGTCAGAACGGAGGCAGGGGGAGAACTGATGTGGCGAGTCTCTCGTGGACAAGGCTGTACAACTGGGGAGGCGTGGGGGTGCGAGGTCCTGTTCACCTCCTTAGCCCATTCTTACCGTCTGCACGCTGCAAACTCTAAGTAAGTCTCTTTCGTGCAGAGACGGCTGCAAGTCAAACTTGCAACGTAGCACCATGGGTCCGATATCATCACGACCAGCTGGGATTCGTCCGTCAGGAACTTCCACAACGGGTCACAGGCATGGGTATACCTCAATCAACGCCGGTCTCTAGCAGATGGGCTTACATAGGAGGCATTGTTCTCGGCCAAGGTACTAGAATATCTAAATGGCTTTCCGATTCCGCTCCTTTCTAAACTCTTCCTACCTTATCGGCGACCTAATTCGAAGTCTTGCCCCGGCGCATCCCCGGCGCAAATATTTGTCCCTTGTGTGAGGCAAGCATGCAAAACCCCTCTCGATCCTCGAGACTGAATATCGTGCGGCCATTTCGCTACATAATTGCAGGTCCGCAGGTCAAATCCATTGCAAGTGCGACTCTCGGCGTAACCGTGTGAACGGTAATACGGGACGGACACCCGAATGAAAGAAGCTTCACATTTGCTACTTTCCTATCCCAGACACGACCATTCTATCAATACAGTAAGTGAAGACCCAGCTTTTTAGAACCTCGGCCGCAGCAAATTGGATTTCAGTACGAGTAGCTGGAGGTACATACAGTTCACTAAAGGAATTTCATCTCCCGATCGACTGAATGCCGGAGTTCGTGGTAGTTGACTTTACAGCGATTCTCTTCGTTGCGTCTACTGGCTCGTTCTCACCTATGACCAAGATTCACGTTTGCTCACCTGCCCGAGTGAAGTGTCAAAACTCAGCCTCTACCCACCTGTTCAAAGTCAACAAACAACTCCCACCAAGTCTATGTTTTCGGGATGCTCATACGATTCTCATCGCCAGCAAGTTCGGCCTTCGCCATTCTTGCCATTTTGTACCTCGCTATAGCGTACTGCCTTTACCATATCTGCTGGCGGGACCCCACCTCATTTTTCTTCGACCCCCGACGGGCGTATGTGCCGATATACTCCTCCGTCCGCCGGAAGCAAGCCGAGTCCTTCGTCCACGAAAGCCAGAGTACTGTGACGCATGTGAAAGGCAGCGTTGCAGCCGCGGAGACCTCCGTATTGCCTTCCCCCAGGCGCCTTTGCGTCGGCATTCCATCAATAGCCAGAGACGGAGCCGATTATTTGCAAGCAGCAATTGGTTCTCTACTCGAGGGCTTGAGCACCTCGGAGAGAGATGAGATCTACTTGATCGTCTTCATACCTCACAGCGAGCCCAGAAAGCACCCTGCTTATTCCTCTCGATGGCTCTCCACGCTCGCGGATGAAGTTCTTGTTTACCAGAACCGGTCGCATGAGATGATGGCACACATCATTCAACTCGAAAAAAAAGCAGGTCTATTCCGAGAGAAGGGGCTTCTCGATTATACCAAACTTCTCCGGGCCTGCTTCGCGAAGGAAACCCCATATGTTGCCATCTTCGAAGACGATATCCTCGCCATGGATGGATGGTATCATCGCACAATGACCGCTTTGGCGCAAGCAGAGTCAAAAACGTCGATACTTAGATCATCCCCGAAGGATTGTAAGTCTCTCCTCCATCACTATCTCCATCCCTTCCTAACCCCCCAATTCTCGTTCATGGTAGAAGTTGAGGAGACTAAAACCGGCTTTCCCAGTCCTATACCTCCGCCTATTCTACACCGAAGTCTTTCTTGGTTGGAATGTCGAGTCCTGGTCAACTTATCTCATCCAGTCCATCGTCTTCGTCACAGGGTCCACCCTAATGCTCCTTTTCGTTCGCTCCTACTCTCTACGACTACAACGCCACCTTACAAGCCGTAACCTTACCGTGATAACTTTGGTATACTTTCCGCTCTGCATCGCGCTCTTCTTCGCCGCGGGCCCTGTGACAGTCCTTCCTATTAAGCCCGGGGTGAACGAGATGAAGAAATATGGGTGTTGCTCTCAAGGGCTACTTTTCCCGCGAGAGAGAATCCTAGAATTAGTGGACTGGTTTGAGGAGAGAAGAATCGGCTTCGTCGACGTGCTCATCGAGGAGTTTGCCGAGCGCAGTATCTCCAACGGGGGTTATGGTGGTGGTAGAGGGGACGAGTTGTTGCGGTGGGCGCTGACGCCGAGTGTCATTCAGCATATGGGCCGTAGTAGCTCCAAAGCCGAGGAGGATTCATCTTCTTCTGCCGCCGCCAGTACGAAAGATGGGAATTCAGACGAAGACGAGGCAAAGGATGACAGGCCTCTCTCGGTTGCGGGAAAGATCTTCAATTTCGCATTTGAGATGAACGATGAAGAGCAGCTTAGGAAGGAACATGTACATGCCCTAGTCCGAGCTTGAGGTGCCATCGTAGAGAATGCTAGGCGAGCTAAATTCAAGGCCAAGGCTGACATTGAATGGAAGGTGGACGTTGAAGGCATTAAAGGTGTAGGGGGTATTCAGGAAGCGAGAAGAAAGAGAGATCGGTTCTCGGGATTTAGCTGCGGCAGGCCTCTGTACTTACGAATCATTTATCTGCCTATTGGATATTCTTGCTTCTCAACTACGCAGGTCTCCCTTAAAGAGACATCGACAATAATCATGAGCCCCCAGTAATCTCCAGCTTCCAACGCAAGTCAAAGGCATCCGACCAGCAATGAACGTGGCGAACCATGCATTGCCATATACCCTTCTTATTCTTTGTTAGTCGCCCTCTCAGGTTCCTTTGATCGGCAACTGTCGATGTAAGACTATAAAGAACGGCTTCTTTCAACAAAACTTCTTTATCCAAAAGCCTTCTTCAGACCAAAGCCTTCTTCTAGCACAGACTACCTTGGACAAAGATATACTGCATTCATAAGAAGTTCAAGGTCCTTCAAACAATAGTTTTGTGCATGATCCAAGAGCGTGAGGCGACTACATCCACGCCACTCCCCTATCCGAACAACCAAATCGGTAGCATATTCAACCACACTAGCCAAACATGCTATATAGAACATTATAGAGTTCATAATAACGAGCATATTAAGACCGTTGTGTCTACACATCGTCGTTCTGGATGTGGTATAAAAAGGCCGGAAATGTTGTCTCAGACTTCTTCAGACCAGAACAACTTCTCCGAACCTACAAAGCTCCAGATCTGCGATCCAAACAGCTCGAGCAATCTTTACAAAGCTCACGGTAAGAATATTCAGGCAAGCATAACCTCGCAAACCCCAAACAACTTCAGGCTTCAAGTGGATTTCACTATTCTCTGGTAAGAATACTCTCCACTACAACAGATCACTTTACCGTTTAGCTCCAATGTCTCCAGGCGACATGTTGCATCGTTTGGCACGGGCGGAGAGAGAGGATGAAGATGAAGCAAAGCGGCAGACGCGGCTGTACGCATCCAAGTGGAACTTTGATGCAGATATCTATCATACTAATGAACGAGCACGTATAGTTCAAGACGAATTCGTCGATTTTTACGAAACAGTATCGCGGTTCAAAATTCACTACGATGCCAATATGAATCGAATAAACGCTTACGCGTTAAAAACCACCAGCCAAGTGTTTGAGCGGCTAGAAAAGTTAGAGGAAGAGGCAGGGGAGCGGAAAAAGGAGGCGGGGGAGCAGAGAAAGGAGGCAGAGGAGCGGAAAAAGGAGGCAGAGGAGCAGAAAAAGGAGACAGAGGAGCGTAAAGCGCTCGAATCGAACACGCTAGTTCATACGCATGATCTGCTTCAAGATCTCTGCACAAAGTATGAAGACCTCTACAGCAAGCATGAGGACCTCTGCGCCAAGCATGAGGACCTCTGCACCAAGCATGAGGACCTTTGTACCAAGCATGAGGACCTCTACACCAAGCATGAGAACCTCTGCATTAAGCATGAACACATCTGCGCCAAGCATGAAGATGCTATAGCTGATGCGAACGCTCGAGACGAGCGTCTTAAGAAAGGCCTTCAGGAGGTTATCTCTGCAGTAGAGTTAGGTGCAAGGGTTGATGAAGTAAAGTCTAAGATTGAACAGCTTGGAGTCAGCAATGGCGCTAAGCACCAACAGTCTCTAGATACCTTTTCTTCTGGCATTCAGGAGCTGAAGTCGATGTGCGAGACACATGGTATTCACAACGGGGTTATGCATCGCCAGACGCAAGACCAAATTGAGTCTGTTGCGACGCACCTTGCCGAACGGTAGACTCAGGACTCCGTTGTTTCGCGGCGTTTTACGCTGCTTGAAGCTGGCTCGAAGCTGCTTGACTACGCTCAATGCTAGCTGAAACCTGACGTTTCGATAGACCGTAACTAAATTGAAATACTTGACACATATCATCCCGTCTTACATCAATGCCGTGAATTTAGTAACATGAAGATTCTTCGACCGCTGATAGCCATCATTATCTGATGAAATTTGAAAAAGGAAAAGGAACTAGAACGCAAGTGGCCCAGTACAGCATCATGAGAATAATATATATACTAGTCTTGTTATGTAGTTGAGTAGTGCTATTGGATCAAACCCCAGGATAACATGCCAACCAATGAAGGTTAGAGCGAGTTATCTTAGAGTTCTAGCAGATTTGGTAGAATAACAACGAACAACCCTGTGACAAAACCGAATCTAAGAAACACCCTTCTCTTACACACCAAATGAGAGATGTGCCATCAGTGGCATACGCGTCGTCTAACAGCGGTTCTGGCTGTGGCATTCATCAACCCAGTCCGCATGCACATCGACCTCATGCTCATAACCTATTTACCAATATGTGAGCACTTCCGTAGAAAGCATGATCAGCATGGAGAGGGAAACCTACTCTCGATTGATCTCTGGTAATTCTCTCCACAATCTCTGCATCTCAGCCTTCCAAGCTTGACTCGTCGATCCATTTCGACCTGGACGGATTTCGACCCACCGCAGATAACGCAGTCGAATGTAGTTGGCAATCGGTTCTTGGATGAGGATTTTAGTATTAAGTAGAAGAGTGGGGGAAAGAGTTGTCTTACATTTCGAGGAGCCCTACGTCTGAACCTGTGTCTGAAGTAAGAAGGCTAGTGTTTTGTTAGATATCATGAATAGTAAGGCAAGCTGGCTATGTACTTACCATAGCTTAGATTGCGATGCTGCTGATATTTTTCAATTGGGATCGAGATTCGCGGAATTGCTTGTGGCTTGTGGCTTGTGGCTTGTGGCTTGCAAAGAGCAGTTCAGGCGAAAAGAAGAGAGCCTGCAGTGTAAGGGTAGACCATAGGGAATATTTTGTACTTTATAGCCATGCTTTCCATCTGTAAGTTCTGGCATTGTCTCTCTGTGCGACATCCACTCTCGACAAGAAAGTGTCTGAGACATCTAGGTCATTGACAACCAGACACAAAGGAAGGAAAACAAAGGCATGAAAACGAAACAAGTGCCAACTACAAGATCACAGTTTCACATTAGAACCATTCCTAAACGACGAGTTACGCTGACCTTTGATGTGATCATTCTGGATCAAGTCTTCGCAAGAAATCTGGGGCCAGTCTTAAATGAAGGATTAAGGTAAGTCGCCATAACGTAAATTCGAATCCAATCGAAAGTCTGACATAAATCAGTTTTACAGCAAGGAAACAAATAGCAAGTCACCACGAACAACAAGCGTAATGCATTATGCAAGGTGCTTGCGTAAAAGGTTTCGTGCCAAGACTCAGTGGACTGCGGTCTAAGAATGGAGAGACAGTAAAAGGCAAATAGGGGTTTCTTTATACTCTGGGGAGCTGTTTCTGGTAGGTAAAGAGAGTGGTAGTTGGCTGTGATGCGTAGACGTGTTTCCGCTGTTGGAAAAATTGTGAAATTAATGGGCAGCCAGACCAGCTGTGATGTTTTCCCCATCAAGTGGCTAGTGGCCTAAAAAGAACGATGGTTGCGGCGATACGTACCGGAGAGTGCCATCGAGGACGATCCTTTTATGCTCCCTCAGAATCGTGGTAGCTGCTGTAGCATAGGTAGATATCGCCAGACTGAAGGACAGGGACTGAAAGGTTTGAACAAGAGATAGGCGGATCATGATGATCCGAGGCAGTTGATTTGAATGCACTTGAGACGAGTGAGAGGTTGATACGCACCTTGTATAAAGCAGTGAAGGGCCAGATTGATAGCTACAACAACCAGCTTCGGGCATGGACTGGTTTGTGTGGATGAATCTCTACAATAAGAATCCGAGAACGGTGTTGCGACGTGGTCTTGCATCATCATCTGGCACCACCCTCGTTTCCTATGTTCTCTTCCGATCATTTCCTGGTGTCTTTGTGCGCTTCCAGCTGTGAAAGTTGGCCTTCCAACGATCTTGTAGAGTCCAATGCTCTGTGCAATGTGGATTGCCGTCGAAATTACAATTACTGGTATTGAACATACTGGTAGTTGTCAGCACTTACTCTATGCTGCTCATGGTGGAGTGCTGACGAGAGAATTCTTCGATCCAACACGGATGTCAGTTAAGAAAGCAGACTTCCTCCGCAAGATGCTTGAGATAGAATTGAAGATACTCTTTGCATCGAGGGCGGACGGCAGTACGAATGCCAGAGGTCTCGGTGTTGATGGGGATGAGTTCCTGTTCACTTGGCCGTGTATGAAAAGTGCAGGCTCTGCGCGGGTAACGCGTTTCACCCCATGGCAACTACTCAAGAGTCCTTGCAGAGTTCGCCGAGATGCCCTCTTCTTGTCTTCGTCCGAATCCACTCTCGGCAGCTTTGTGGTTTGCTTCTGTTGCTGGAGTTTAGTTCTCGCCTGTGCCGATCTCCGCTCGGCGGTGTGTTCGGCTCTCGGCCACTCTCTAACAGCCAATCCGGATTCTCACCTCGTTGAGCGGCACACCATTGCGCGATAGCTCTAACTGATGAGCCAATCCCCTCAATAACTCGGTCTCGTTCCGATGCTTGGAAACTGAGTTCGTGACTTTACGTGCAAGTGGTGCTCGCTGAGATGCTCGTACCAGCGGGCATGGAAGAAAGGTTCGAATTCTAGAAGCATACATCACTGCACTCTTCCGCCTCCTACCCCAGAAATATATGGTCAGCATATGTATGTCTATGCCAACAGCCTTTTGCTCTTATCATACGTACTTTCCAAACTTGCAAGCCGTTGCAAGATACTCCGAACGTCCGCATATTCTGTGTACATCGAGCTCATCCTCGCCGCAGATGATTTTTGAAGACCGTTGGCTTTTTCATTCGCTCATGCCTATGATGGTTAGGAATAATCCATTAAAGGTAGATCGTATTGGAACTTAGTCGTCGGCAGGCTTCGTTGGCGCTCCCTTCGGAAGTCCGTGTGACCTCTTGGGTAATGCAGCTTGACTAACCTCTGAACGAAGTCAGTAAAAGCTGAGAGGACTCCGTGAGGCTGACGTCGGAAGGATAGGGTTGAAGCTCGGGCTCACGAGTAGACGGTGAATGTGGAAAGATTTACTCGTGTGGCGATTTTAGCATGGTTACGAGGCGAATGAGGAATGGGAAGGAGAATAGTATCAGCGAAGCATGCAGCGAACGATTGCTACTTCGTATCGGTGTCCGTTCTTTGGCTCAAGACATATCTCTTAAGAGATTTCAGGGAGGAGCTTATCCATAAGACTGTCCAAGTCACGAAAGCTCGTGACGATATCTTCAGAAAAGGCAAGCGAGAAACTAAGTTGCATGCCTAATGCCCTGTCCTACGTAGCTACGCTAGGGGCATTGTTTCAGTCCACTAGGTACTACATAAAGAAGTATACTTGTAACCATATAAGAAATGTCTGATGCAATAACCAATGCCCTTGTCAAGATGCATAGAGGCCCTTGGGAAAAATCTGCGAATAGATTCCGCATATGAATTCACCTCTTCTTGTCCCAATCATCAAGACTCAGCCTCATCAAAACTTCAAAAGCGAGTCCATTAAGCTTCTGAAGCTCTGCCTTGATTGCTAAATCATTACACATCCACCCCCAATGGTCTGCAATGATTCTGGCGCAGATACTTCTCAAGCCCATGTCACTGTCCGGTGTTGTCTCATAAACAACGCGCAACGCGGCGACAAAGTCCTGTGTATGGTAGAAGGAGATACATGCGGTGTGGAACCTAGGCTTAACTAGTTCCTTCAAGCCGGCGATGCAGTATTTGTCCGCTATACGGTACATGTTCGCATGGAATAATAGATCGTTTTGCGTGGGCTTAAGTGCTTGTGGTTGGGACGGACCGAACTGCTGAATTGAGTTGGTGAAGCTGGATAATGCACTTTGGCACCTCAGTGGAAGGTCGTCGAAATCAACATGCATCCATTTACCACCATTTGACATTGATATGTCCTGAAAGTTTTTAGCAAAAACAGATTGGTTCTAGTACCAGGGCGATTAAAATACGTACTCCAACACGACTAGCAGCTATGATGATCTCCATTGCCTTCTGGATGTCCGCACTGCCACTAGGGATGTTGTAATGCAGGTTTCTACAAACAGCAATAGACTCCAATATACCCTTTTCTTTAAACGCTTCGAGGGAATCCATGTGCTCAAAGTAAACATCCAGTACGTCTGGTAATCTCTTGTTGTAAGACGATTCGAGGTCATTTCGGTTCGCTTGTGGAGGCGGCTCATAATTCAGTGTGTAGATATACGAAATCATGCACTTTACAAGATCTTGTTCTTCTTCCGGCAGAGTAATCTTGCTCTCATGCGCTTCCTACGTAGTCGCAGCATTAGTATCCGACCAAGTCCGCATTGAGGACTGATCCTGCTTACCCTGCCGAATCTACACGCTTTGGAGAAGTACTCTGAGCGAGGACAGATAACTGCTTTGTGAACCTCGTAGATGTCATTGCCGCACTCGATTTTGAAATCCGAAAATTCGCTCGTCGTGAGGAGGCTGTGATGTCAGGCGCAAAGCACTATGAATGACGTGTTTGACTCACTGCTTGAGCGACCTCATCAATTCTTTTTGCGGAGCCTCTGAAGCTTCCTGAGTGCTCTTGGCAATGAACATCGTTGCTTGAGGTAATGCAGGCAATATTGCAATGTTGAGTGTGGTTGGACTGGGTGTGAGACGGGAGTTGCGTTGGCAAGTGAAGTGAAACTTTGGAGGTGAACTACCACATAGGTGATAGGCGTGCAACATTGCTTCGCGAGAACATCTCGATCATCGAATATGTTACAGTAGTAAGGGGCATGGGTGAGTGCTACGAGAACTTCTTGGACACTCACGGCCCCGACCGAGAAACAGATCATTGACTCTCATCCCATGACTCCATCAGAGTGAGCTGTATGCGGCCAGGTATCACTCAGGCGCTCAAATTAGGACAAGTTCGAAGACCCAATTTCCTCAATGCCAAGTACGCCAGTCCGCTGTGCTTGGAAAGTGCTTCATTGATATCGCGGTTGGTACACATCCAACCCCAATGGTCTCCAATCAGATCTCCCAAAATCTTCCGCAGCCCCAAGTCGCTCTCTGGAGTTGTAGTGCAGACTATGTCAATAGCAGTGATGAGCTCCGGGGTGTCATAGTATATGACACATTGCGGACCGAATCTACGTCGGATGAATTCTTTGAGACCGGAGATGCAGTATTTGTCGGCGATAGCGTACATGTTCGCGTCGAAGATGAGATCGTTCGGAGGAGGCTCTTCCCGGGCTATGCATAGTTTCGCTTCAACTGAGTCGAAAAAGTTCCATAGCGCGCTTTGACATTTGAGAGACAACTCTTCAATCTCACCTTTTAAATCCGTATGCTGAGACGAGGGAATCAATTGGCGCGTTAGCACGTATTAGTTGCCAGGTTAATTGGCCTCACCGCTTACTCGACGCCGATTTTCATTGCCCATAATCCTTATAGCAAACTCGGTGTCTACACCGGTGGACTTTTCCAAGCTGTAGGCTACGTCGATACTGGGACCAACACCACGAATATAGGATGGGAAGTCAACGCCATCGTAGAAAAGGTCCATTCTTCTCGACGTCGAGTCCAGGGCATTTCCGCTTGATCTCAGAGGCGAAGTATAAGTGTTCTTGTACATGAACTCCACCATACATTTGATGTGTTCGGGTTCCTCGGTGGGAAAAGTAATTTTGCTTTCTTCTGCCTCCTGCTCCATTGCTCGGTCAGTCCATGTACTGCAAGGTCGTTAGAGTTCCTGACTCACCTTTCCAAACTGGCATGCCTTCATGAAATACTCGGAGCGAGAGCAAATGATGGCTTTGTGCACATTGTAAACTTCGTTCCCACATACAATCTTGAAGTCGGAAAACAAGCCAGTTGTGTATATCCTGTTAGGTTAGAAACTAGTTTAGTGCGTGATTCGGAGTCTAGACGGGGTCTTACCGGTCTAACGACTTAAAGATCGCTTTCTCCGGAGGTGTGTTGGCCATCTTCGCGATCTGTGAACGAGAGCTCTTGGGAGGGCTTGTCAAGATGATGGAAGTTCTTTCATATTGAAGAGGTCCGAGCGTTTCTTGAGGTGAAGTGAGATGCCAAAATGGGATGGTTCCGCATGATCATCTCATCCACAACGTACGATCATAATTTGCAGTCGGTGAACAGCCTCACAGTTACTAACATTTGTAAATAATCTAGGGATCTCATGTGCATAATTGACATTTTACACTTTCCGTGGATCCGCTGCAACGTCAAGTGCTTCTTAAGTCTCACCTCACTTCTGCTTTGCATGAGTCCTTTGGAGTTGAATGTGCCCATGATAACTTTCAAGCGAAGCTCAACCTTGACGTTACGCTTTCTTGACTTGAATTCACTCACAAACAATCTTTGAGCCTTAGGTAAATAAGAACCGGATTACCTCCGAAGACACCATCGCAACAGAAGTGATGTGAACTTCTTCGCACGATCATATTCTCCATCTCCATCAATTGAGTAGTTTCTCTAACTTAAATCCAATAATGATTCGGTAAGGCGATTTGTATGATGCTTCTTCTTTAGCTGTCCGGGAGGATGAAAGTCTGGACTTCCGGGCAGGATTTTCTCGTAGAATCCGCAATTATGAATCATCAAGGCAATGTACCGGAGAGATAAGCAGCTCTGAATCATAGGTATTGAGATACACGAACTGCAATGAATAAGTCAACTTATATCTTCTTGACAGCTTTATATCCCTTTTCGTTGGGTATCGTTCGCAGAAACAGGTAGAAGAACGACAAGCTTTTGACCATAGTGAATCTCGTGCCACAAATGAAAACAGGTACTCATTCAAGAACAAGAGGCTTGCTCTTGTAGTATACTGTGGGTAGGAAGCCTGGGAACCTTGGGTCCTTTCCACCGTCATGATCCTTTAACTTGGATGATTGGGATAGATCTATAGTGTATATGTATATCTGCTCGCGAACTTGCAAGGGCGTTTTTATCCAAAATGATGTATCTGGAGTAATGAAAACCATGGGGGCTGCTTCATTCGGTGGAGTTGCCTGCTCAAATTCGAGTATGGCGCAGATTCCCATTGATTTCTTGAACTCCAAGATCGTTCGACCTACGATATCTTTCAGATGCTTCTCACACATAGCCCTGTGACAATCCACTACATTATGACTACACTCCGATACAAGATTGCCCAAGTTAGTCGACTGCGGCACATGGGCGGGCTGGTCTTGCTGCGTGTCCTCGAGGCACTGGCGCTTTGCTGTAAAGTTTCTGGAGGAGGACGGCATTGGCCGCTGCTTGCTCTGGGAATCCTTGATGGTTGAATCAAAACCTTCACTGTAGGTAGTGTAGGGTGGGTCTGGGTTGATGGGAGAATGCCATGACATCTTCGTACGTCAAGGAACGTCCACACAAAAGCTTAAGCAACTGTCCCATTCATTCTCCTTAGCTCTATAACACTGTAGTTTTCATCATAGTGGCGTATATATCAGAATGCTTAAAAATTGCAGGAATTAACAATTGCAGGAATTA
>AJFK01000375.1:0-34182 GCA_000467715.1 Hysterium pulicare CBS 123377 | reverse complement strand
CCCTCCACCCCCGCGGCCTCCTCCGCCACAACCCGAACCTCGTCGCCGTAAACCCACCCCAACCCCAAAACCTGCCCCGCGACATCATCATAACGCAACTGGCCCCAGCGCCCGAAGCCTCGCAAGCCGCAGGGCAGGTCGTGACGGTAAACGCGGTGACGGACAACGCGGGCCTGTCGAGCGCGTGTACGTGCGTGATTACGTCGGCGCCGCAGGCTAGTACGGTGCATGTTACTGTTACGACGGAGAGCGTGCGCAGTACGAGGACGATTGTTACGACGTTGACGATTACGCCTGTTGGGAGGGGGGTTGCTGGTGCGCAGGTGACGGGGTGATGATGGGGATGGGGATGGGGATGGGGAGACGAGGGGGAGGAGAAAAGGAGAAAAGGAGAGGGGGAGGGAGAGGAGAAGAGGTAGTTTGTAATTTTTCTTATTGGGAGGGGAGAGCAGGAGAGGGTTGAATAGAGGGATTTGTAGATAAACAGCTTTCTGTGGAACCGCGTTTATGTTTATATTTGGCAATTCATGATATCTTCGAAATTGATTACAGCCACGGCCATGGGAGGTGATGATGATACCTAGCACGAATGCTGAATGGCAGAAGTAGACGATGCAAACGAAAGCAACGAGCCAATCTCTTCTTCCAAGCTCGGGTATCTTTGATCCATCTATGGTATATACAAACTGCCAAGTAAATATACAGCTAAAAATCGAAGTCAACTCAACACCCTCAACCCCTTAACACACCAAACACCAACACCAGCCGCCCACATCCTACAACTCATCCACCCCCCTAACCTCCTCCTCCCAAAAATTCCTCCTCAACTCCCCCTCCAACGCCTTCCGCGCGCTCCTCCTCAACCCCCAACTCTGGCCCCCCGCATTCCCCTCCTTCTTAATCGCCAACTTATCCGCAACAGGATCATTATCGCTATCCTTGCCGCCGCCCACCCTCCACGCGCTCACCGCCGGCGGCGTCATCGTATATCCACTGACCTTGCCCTCCTGCGTGCGCCAAATAATCTCCAGATCGACGGGGTTGCCGAGGCCCTTGAAGCCGCCGTTGTGGTAGAGTTGGCGCATGGCGCCCTTTTTGCTGAGGGCATAGCCTTGCAGGCAGAGCGGGCGCCAGGTGGCCGATGTGATGCGGAGGGAGTCGGAGGAGGTCAGGTTCCAGACTGTGGTTATTTCTTTCTGGAAGTTCTCTTTGTTGGATTTTAGGGGGGGCGCGTGAGGGTCGTGGTAGGTTTGGTGCAGGTCGAGGCGGTCGAGGCGGGGTTCGTTGTTGCATTGGCCCATGAAGAGTTCGTCCCAGTCGCAGCCTGGAGGGAACAGTTTGTTAGTGAGGGTCTCTTTTTGTGGAGAAGCTGCATGTCGCTGTGGGAACTTCCTCCAATATCCCACAGTACTTCCCAAGTCTGCTTCCAACAGGGGGTTCTTCGATCTCGTCGACTTTTGCACTCCGGGGTGGCTCGTTGATTAAAAGGCAAGGGATGAGAGGTCGTGCACATACCATAAGGACATTCCTCCTTCCACCCCTTCTCCACATTCTTCCCCCACCGGATCGTATTATTATACTTCAACTGCCAATTCCACAACCCCATGATGTCGCGAATATTCACATCCCAATCAACGTCATCTTCCAAAATCAACGCCGACTCGATGTCGTTGTCGATGATATACCGCCACGCGTTCGCATGCGCGCGCCAGCACCCCAGCCGCGTCCCGCGCATGGCTTCCGGTAGGCCGTCTGGTTCGGCTTTATGCGAGATGGTGTCGCCATCGACCTGATTCAATCAGCCTTTGAAAACTTTCCGAAGGAATGTGCTTGCACGTGACTAGAGCGGAGATGGAAGGAGTAGCCTTACACCAGGTATCATAACCAACTTTAACCCACTAATCCCCGCAATCAAACTCAGCGCATCCTGTCTATCCGTCCTGAACGGCATACTGATGTACAAGATAGCCCCGAAATCCAGCGTCGCGTTCGCGCGGGCGGGCTTCGGCGGTGCACTTACTCCACCACCACCCAGATTCGACATGCTTCCCTTCAGAGACTCGACATAGGGGATTTTGGAGGGTTTCGAAAAGTCGTGGTGCGAGAGGGAGGAGAAGGTGAAGATGAGGATTAGGAGGAGGAAGACGGCGAGGGCGATTTGGAGGGGTCGCGGATGGGAGACGGGGTTTAGGAGGATCATTTTTTTGGGAGAGCGGGAGAGCGGTATGGAGGGTTGTTGGTGTTTTGAGGTCGTTATCGTGATGTTGGAAGATTTCGGACTTGTCGATCGCTTAGTCGCCGGAAAGGGAATCAATAATCAGTAGAAAGAGAAAGAGAATAAACGAATCGAAAGCGTCAAAGGCATCAAGGAAAGCCAAAGGGTGACTCTGCGAACTCGAAAACGACAGGTAACGCAAACACAACGACGTGACAGATGTGCAATTTGACTCCAGAGGGAAAAAGGGTGACGGGTCTCAGCAGAAGAATGTGGTGGTGGCGGGCCGGGACGCCATTATTAGCATTGGCAAACCAGCTACCAAACCGTTTGAGCCTATCTATTCCAAGACGGCTTACGTTAATGTACAGAATCAGGTCTGGCCTTATCATTCGCATGCGGCTGCCCGCCCAGCTAACCCATCACAACCGTCAATACCGTCGATTTGTGGGCGTATGGTTAACTAAATGCCTAGATCGGGCAAATAAGAGGAGCGGAGAGTTTCGATTCCAGCTTTACCGCTTGCGGGATTGGCTTGGATTGGATTGAAGGGGACCTGAATTGTGGACAGGAATTTGATTCCCCCCGCCCTCAACGCCACAAAGATGAATGCGGAAGGGAACGTCAAGGGTTGGAACTAGGATCAAGAAAGCTCAGGAGTCGTGTCGTCTACAACAGAGGACAGTCGACGATTATCGCAACGCGCCGTGTACGCCGCAGGTGTGTGTACACGTACTCAGGTAGGTAGGCTTGTGGAGGAGGTAGAGCGACAAGAAACATGAAACTGGGAGGTTCATTCAATTGACGCGGCGTTGGCATCGCCCCCCTCGCACAGACCCCTCCAACGAGAAAATTCCACAGACACAACCCCAAATCGGAATGAACCAGACCGCATCGTGGCACGTACCTTGTCCCTCAACCCTGGTGTCTGGTGTGTGCTAGCACTGTCTGTATTTGGTACTTGGGATTCACTTATCCAGGGGTGGGGATGGGGCGTGTGGACGGTGGAGTCGATCTAGAGGTCTTGTCTCTGCTAGCGAATACGGCACAGGTTTCAGAGGGTTTGATATTCTAGCATCTTGTGTGTACTCCAGCATCGATGTCGTGAGAGCGTGTCTAGGATTTCGTATTGTTGATTTTCCAAGAAGTGTTTGTATATACAAGAGAAAAATTGTAGAAGCATTCGCTTATTAGATATTCCCAACCAAATCCAAAATATCGAAGCCTCAAGTCGACGCCGTTTCTAATGATGTAGATGATAAGGAAACCGAATGCATGGCTAATAAAATGAACAGGGTATTCGCCCCTCCCTTCTTCCTCTTCTTCCCAAAATAACACCCAAACGAACGCCGCTCTCCAATTCTATAAACCGCAACCGCGCGCCCACTCCTTCAAGGGTTCTCATCCGCCCTCTCCGGCTTCCACGGCGCCGTACTCCCCTTCTTCTCCCAGAACTCCTCAAACCACGAACCGCACTTCCCACCAACCCAACACCCCGCAAAGTGCACCAGCAAATCGCCATCTCTCCACCCCATGTTCTTGCCCCCCTGCACGTACGCATTGAAGAAGCGCTGCGGGAAGATGCCCACGTGTTCCCGCACGAGTGGGTGCTCCAGCATCAGGTGCTTGAGCGCATCCTGCTCCGCTCCTACGATCTCGCGCCCCATAAGCGCCTTCTCCGTCATCATTTCCAGCATCCAGCGCGTGAAGGCTGTGCGGCGGAAGAAGACGCTGCCCGTGTTTACGCTCTGGTGGTCCTGGGTTATGAGGATGTCGATGTTGGACACGGACGGTTCGGAGGGCGTGCTGATGTTTGTTTGTTTTTTGTGGATTTGGCCGTCGAGGATGGGCACATTGCGCATCAGGCCGCGCTCGACGGCGGAAGGATTGAGGAGGAGGTCGATCACGCTAACGCTGGGGGTCATCAGGATTATGTCCGTGTCCATGAGCCAGACCCATTCGGCTTGGGGGTAGCGGTAGAAGGCTTCTGCGACGGCGGGAATTTTCGACCATGTCTTTTGGAATGCATTAGTGCTTGGTTTGGAATTATCGCAATAGGAAAGAAAGACATACTCTATGCGCCTCGCCGATATCATATCGTGAAGTGTTCAGCCATAGTGGTTGGAAACCATGGCGTTCACAATAGTGCTCCCTGTCGTTGAGAACCTTGTTCAGAACATCCTTGATCTCGCTATTATGACCACCTCCATCACTGGCCGTCAGAACAATGACGTCCTTTGGCTTGGGGGTTCTCGCGTAGCCCTTGAGTTTCGCAGGGACGTCGAAATTCCATTCTGGTTCGAGCTTGAAGTACTGTTTCTGCGGTGCGTCGTTCGGGAGCGCGACGGGTTTTGCGGAGTCAGTGGGAGAGAGGGGCGCATAGTAGTCGAGAGGCCATTCGCCGTAGAATTTAAATATGAGGAAGAAAGATGCTAGGATGGCGAGTGCAAGTATTATCTGCCTAACTTGCTTTGTTAGTAAGAGGGATTTGATCCCTGAGCTGAGGAGCTTGGGTACCTTCGGGGGCCTGATAAGGCTTGCATGTTTCGTTAGATGCTACTGAGTACAGGTGCAACTACACACCACGTCGCGAATGAAAAGGTACAAACGAGTGTAGACTAGAAATGAACCCTACAGTGAAAGGGAGAAGAATGGTGAAAGCGGCGAGGCAAAAGAAGATGTTTCCTCATGACTGAGCACCCAAGCCCGCCAGCTGGACGTCGCCGCATGTGGCTGCAGCTGGATTAGGAGAGGAGGGCCAATACGAGGCTAGGCATGCCCGTATGGCTGAGAGCATGCGACGCGACCTGAAAAAAAGCGGGCTTATTTTTAGGAAGATCCCTTTCGTATCATTCGAGCTGGACCGGATGTGGCGCCCGACCTTCGCATTGTTTTGGCCATGGCCTGCGTTCTTTGAGCCCTTGTCTCGCCCAACCACTCAAACAAACAGCCCTCTTTCCCTCGCCGCATGCTGCAGACGAAAACAAAACAACCAGCGTTGTTCATGCGAATGGCACCACCAAACGTCGTGGGACCCAGACGTGTGGGAAACAGGAGCAAGGAGGACTTCGACACCTTGGCGCTTGCGAAGATACCGCGATAACGTTAGCGCGAGTCGTAAACATCGGGCTAGACGCCGCAAACGTCGGGCCTTCGTGTGCAGTACGAAGTCGCTACCATGCACACGGCATAGCGTAAGCATCGCTCATCTTGGGTCGCACTACTTGAAATGAGATAATTCAAGCCTCTCCTCTTCAATGGCATATTACGATGGCCATCATTTCGCTTTTTGATGAGAGTGTTGGACGGGGTTGGTGGAGACGAAGCTTCTCATGTTGATGGTTGTGGCTTCGCGCCGAACTGTTTGATCTTCCTGGCACTAAAGCCTGATTGTTAAAGAAACACGAGAGGGAATTCGTTCTCCAATGCTCGTCATACAATTGCCTAGTTGAGTAAGAGGGGCAGTGCAGGGGCGGGAGTTGTATAGATCACGTGATTACATCGGCAGGTTCTTAGGTACTTTTATAGCTACCGGTAGTATATCATCGTTGGTGTAACGAGTGGTTGGGGGGTAAGTTCGGGGACATTCCAAGGTTTCGTTGTCTAAAAATATATTTCTAGACCAGCCACTACCGCTGTGAACCATGGTATTACGACTTCATGACCATGAACATCAGAGCTTTTGGTCGCGCACTCCAGTGTTAAAGAAGCAGTGTGTTGATGAGTGGACAACTCGTTCAGAATTCCATCCAAACGTAGTCACTCGTTGTGATCCTATATTCGAACATTGATACACGAGAATGAGTCTCTACTATCTGCCACCATTCGGCAACGAAAGCCTTCACGCAGGAAGTTTCACATGGCTCCACCACTCAACCCCCGCATTTCTAGTAGCTTCTTGCAATAGAGAAATATCATCCCGTTCCCACTCTTCACGTTTGACGAATACCTGCCTTAGCTTCGGCAAGAATTCGTTCTTCACTTCTAGCATCTTCACCAGCATTTCCGTCACATCTTCCGTGCCGCAATTATCAAGATGTAAGCATTCCAACGAAGCCGGCAATGCATCGGCCAGCCGGAACGTCTTCCTTGGACTCGCATCATCACTCTTGGTGAAGAATCCCTGAGAAAGCTTCTCGTCCTTGCTATACAGCTCCGGCTCGTCGTCTTCCTCATCCGGCACCAAATCTTGCCAATCAAGACGGATATTCTTGAGTTTCTGGAATCCTCGTAGAGACACACATGGTAAATCGCATTCCTTGTGGGGGAAGTCAGTCAGAGTAGCAACAAAAATTAGCAAGGAAAGTAAAATTACCGAGAATCTATCCTCACCAAGCTCATCTTCTAAATGTAGATCTTCCAGGGAATGACTCGCCGATTTCAACAGCGCAGCAAGCATGCCTCTAGGCTCGTAGTCTGCATCACCAACGCTCACAGCGCCGCACTCGTAGCGGAAGTCCTTCAAATCATCAATGCCATACAGGATCTCCGTCATGTCCTCCAATTCGAACATGCTGTATGAGAACGCAAGGCTGGTGACTTTGGAGCGTGGGAGTGACGATCCAGAGGGTCTTGGCTCCTGGTCTTGGCTGGGGGGGTAATCGAACTCATTACTTCCCATCATGTCACCCTCGAGAGAGCGCATCGCAGGCATGCAGATGAAATAGCGGGCCCACTCCCAGCCGAGGCAATTTTCCGTGTCCCAATGCCGGAGAATGACTTTCGTAAGGTTCCGAAACGGAAGTCTAAGGTTCAGGTTTGGTGACGCGTAGGCGTTTGCGATCTTCTTGAGTGCGTATAATAGATAGTCACAATCTCCATAGTCCTGGTACGTCAACTCCTCAAGGTGATGCAGACGCGAGAGAAGAAGAGGAATAACAGGACCATCGGATCCGTTCTCGATAGCTTTGATTATGTCCCTGTGCTCATCAGGAAAATTTGTTTTCTCGCTGATATCAATCTGGGTTGGTAGAATATCATCTTCTCCAAGCTCTTCCATAAGTAAAGTAAGCTGTTCCGACGGAGGCCTTGAAGTGTGATTGTTCACCAGTCCGTAATAGTGGACGTCGGGGTCATAGTAAATGCCTCGATCAGAGGGAAGCTCAATCGATCGGACGTAATAGGCGATACGAGGATTCCGAATAACATCGCAGAACAGGTTCCAAACAGTATGGTCACCCGAATCTGCTCGAACTGCGCCATATTTCTTACGCAGCGCTTGATGCTCCTTGATGGCGGACTTGCCGAGAAGTTCCCAATGAGCCTTGCAAGTGAGCGCAAAGCCGAAGAGATGTCCGGGTTCGAGGCTGTCGGCAATCCATAGTTTAAGTTCCGCTGGTAAGCTCGACAGAGTTGCCATCTCGGAGCAAAGTTAATAAGTAGAAATCCACGAACGGAGAAGAGAGAAGGGAGAAGGGAGAATGGAATCGTTGCGCACAAACCCCTGCGTTAGTAGGCAACAGTGCGCTAGTCTAGAAACGAACAAGGCTGATACGAAATCACGTGTTGGATCAAGACAAACCATACCTAACATGAAGGAGAGGTTGCTTTCATACATCTACATGCTCTAGGTATTCCAATTATAATTATCTCAGTATTGTATTCCGCTCATCATATCCCACCAGTCCCTCGATCCAGCCAGCGAATTTCTCCGCAAAAGGTCTACTATGTCTGATAGACATAGATGCGGAATACCAAACCTCTCAAACTATTGCAACACCTACTCGACACCCAATGATCATTTTCATCAAACACAAAGTAAAGTTTCGCGCGAGGATTTGGCAAATGAGAAGAAGAAGGAGAAGATGCCGCGCCCCTGACTTCTTCGTCCCATGAGTCTTCTGCGATGCGGACGAGTCCTTCTTAGATGATATATCTATGACGTATAAGAAGTCATGCAACAGCTAGCTACTATGGTGAAAGTGATATGATGGCAAACGATATTGCGGAAGTCTGATTAGCTTGACGGGCGGGTTGATATGGCTGTTCTTGATCTGTTTTAGGAGAAACGAGCTTGTGTAGTTGCCCGAGGATTTAATACTTCAGAATCCTATCTTAGGTTGAAGACCTGGTAATAGATATAGCTATGCCGCCCATCCTGCAAGTAGCCGGCATTCGAGTTTTCACGAATGGCGTGCCCTTCGTCCAGAGACCAGGACATATGAGAGAGAGTTTAACGGAAGGTTGCGACACAGACTCCTTAATTCGCGAGTCTTGCGCTTGTGTAGCTATCAAATGGATCATTGCAAAATCCCACTCCTTCTCTTCCCTAGTCGAGTTGGATCATGCATGACTTACGAAGATCGGTCAGATCGTAAGAGAGATTTCGCAGAGCATTGCTTCAAGGGTCATCGAATCGATTCGGTGGCAAGAGGAAACTAGAAGGCTGCATTTTCTGAACGGATGGTGACGCATAGCCGATGCGCATATTAACGCTTTCGAGAAATGAAAAGCTACACTTCTATAACGCTTCTGCGAAGCCATGCCGACTAGCGCGACGTTGATCGGGATCGTTGGCGTCCTTGTCATTCAATTCGAAGTCCAATTCTTTGAGTCGGGGGGAATTTGGCTGCGATGTCGATGGCTGCGCGTAGATCAATCGTACCTGACCATCGCAGGGCCAGGACCTGAAGTCGAGTCACACATTCCAACTGCGGTAAGATTACCGCTCTGTTGAGATGCGCCATTGAACCAAAGTAGCGTATTATCCAAGGGTTAGATCTGTCCACAGAAGAGTGGAACTTTCCAAGTGAAAGCTCGACATTGCCTTGGACCTCAGCATCCTCCCAAGACTTCAGCACATCGAAGATTGCTTCGATGGCTTGCGTAAAGGCCTCATCGTTTGCTCTTTGAAGTCGCTCGGTTTCGATCCGGCCGCAGGCTTCGTCGCTGTACATAGGCAGGCCCACGTTGATATTGGTCTACTTTATCGTCTTCAATGGCGTTCAGAATCATGTCGTATAGCTCTTCGGGGAGCTTATCCATGTTGATAGCTTCTGAATGAGTGGCTCGTGTTGTTTTGCATGGAATGATGTGGGAAGATCGGCTTAGTAGGGTAGGCAAGAGCGCACGGATCTCCCATCTCGGCATTACTCCATCAGGGATGCAAACTTACGGACTCTGCAATAATCACCGCCACAGAAGTAGAATCATGGAACATATTTAACCCTATCATCGTATTATGCCGAATCCTATGAAGAAGTGATATACTACCAGCAAAAAAGAAAGACAGAATGAGAGAGACGCCAAAAGCTATGCTGGGTATTGCATGCAAGATCGTGGCGTCGTGATCATAAAAAGCATCAAAGTCCATCGACATCATAGAATAAGCCAACAGTCGATATAGCCGGCTTCTGTCAGACAAGAAGCCTGAGACTGTACACACTCCACCAACAGGTATAGGTATACAGCCCAAGCCTCCAGAAAACTCACTCACTCACTTACCATACCTATCCTACTATCAACCAGCCCAATCCCTCCTTCACACCCCTAAACCTCAACCATCTCCATCCCCTCGTTCTCCATGTCCTCGCCCTCCTCAGCCTCTGAGGTAGCAACCCCGAACCCAGAATCCCACTGACGCTTCTTTCCCCGTTTAGGAGCAGCCTGTTTACCCTTCTTGCTAATCTTCACCTTTTCTGAAACCTTGACAACCTTGCCCTTTGCGACCTTATGTAGATCGACACCCGTGGTGTTGACCTTGACACCCTTTCCCTTCATTTCCTTCACCGATGCGAGGGTATCTTGTGCGCGCTTATCGAAGCCAGTTGACAGTGAGTCATGCTGGGCTATGGCGTGGATAAGTTCCGTCTTCATTTGGTTGATGGTATTACGGGCGTCCTCTTCCGTTGCGAGCAGTTTGCGCTCTAGGTCTTCGCATTGAGCTGCAAGATCCGCGATGTTGGTGGCGCGGGTGTCGGCAAGGAGGTGAAGCTCCTTGATCTCTTCCATCTTCTCTTTGAGGAGGATAGTGTGCTCCTCAGTTTGGCGCTCGTGCAGCTGCTCTGCGTTGTTGATAGCTTGCTGTTGAGAGGCGATAGTGACGCTGAGCTGGTTGATTTGATCGCTGGACCTGCCTTGGGCGTCGAGCAGTTCGATACCGCAAGCTTCAAGGCGGTGTTCCAGTGAGGACTTCTCCTTCTCCAACTTATCGATATCGGCACGGGATTCCATGAGGTGAATGGAGAGTCCGTTGATCTCTTCGTCCTTGTCATTGATCTCGGCGCGGTGTTCAACCTCAGTAACAGCGGCTTCATTCTCAAGGCGATCGATAATGGCGTCACGGTCTGCAAGAGCGTTATTGAGATCCTGAATAGTCGCTTCAAGGGTCGTGATTTGTAGTGATGAGGATTTTTCAAGGTTCTTGAACTTCAGTTGGAGATCGTTCAGGTCAGCATTCAAACGTGCGACATCCTGGTCGCGCTGAGTAGTAGTATTCTCCAAGTTCTTGGTTAGAAAAGCAATGTTCTCCTCAGTAGTCGTCAATTCCTGCTTGACAGCAGTAAGTTCAACCTCGCGGGCAGCTAAATCGCGCTCAGCAGCCGTACGTGCGGCAACCTCCTCATCCAAGGCTTCCATGTGCTCAAGATCGCGCGCCTCGGCATCATCCTCCAACTGCTTGATGGTCTTTTCCTTTTCCTGTTGAATTTGGAATAGCTTAGCACGTAGTTCGTTAGCCTCAACACCTCGGTCATTGAGTTTATGTTGTATTGTAGAGATCTGCTCGATTCGGTCATCAACGGCAGTCTGCAGCGCCTCGCGCTGCTGTTGCTCGGAATCCAGAGCGGTGCGAAGAGACTCGATCTGAGCGTTGAGTTCTTCAGCAGCATCGTTAGCGTTCTCGATCTTAGCTTCGAGGTCAGCGATGAGCCTAGCTTTCTCCTCGGCATCAGCCTCAGAAGTGAGGCGGGAGGTCTTTTCGGTATCAAGATGTTCCTGGAGAAGAGTAATGTGGCCACCCAATTCTTCGAGTTGAGCTTCGGCACCTTCGACCCTATTCTCAAGATCCTCAATGAAGGTATCCTTCTGATCAGACTCGTCTTCGGCAGTTCGACGAGCCTGGGTCCCCTCGGCGAGCTGACTCTGAAGGCCCTGAATGGCCTCATCATGTTGCTCGGTCATTGTGCGAACCTTCTCAGCGTGCTCCTCTTCCGTCTTTATGAGTAGGTCCTCCGTCCGCTTAAGGTCAGCCATGTAGCCCTCGAGGGTCTTCTGGAGGCGTTCAAGCCCTGTATTCTTATCCTTGAGCTCATCTTCAAAGGCGTTGATAACAATTCCTTTTTCTGTGAGCTGCGCGTCTTGCTCATCTGCGGCTTCGCGCATTCGTTCAAGTTCATCCTCAAGCTCTACGATGGTCTTCTTCTGCTGGTCATTCGTGACATCCATGTCAAACCACTGGCTTTCAAGAGTCTTCATCCGCCCTTCGCTCTCTGCGAGCTTGTCGAGTAAGCCGTTGTTTTCGACCTTGTAGATTTGTTCCATCTCCTTATGCTTATTGGCATACTCGGTCATCTCCTGCGCTTCACGAATGGACCCGCGAAGGTGCTCCATGACAGCGGCGATAAATTGGTGGCTGGGAAGGTCGGCTGGAACAGCACCGGGAAGCAGATCTTCGAGATCAGCGCGTGCCTTCTCGAAGGTTACACGAATTGACTCTAAGATCTCTTCGCTGCTGGCGCCGGCGTAAGCGAATCCGAGGTGCTGTAGCTGTATGAACAGAATGCGGAGTGCTGCTCTGGCTTCGGCAGTAACACTCTCCTGCTTGAAGACTTCTTCGCGCAAGTGAATGACCTCTTGTTGAAGGTTGAGGTCAGGATAAGTAACCTCTGTCGAGACTTGCGAAGTGCTGACCTTGGAGGTAGATGACGACCACGAGGTATATAGACGGCTCTCATGAGGCTGCACTTTCATTTGCTCTTGAGAGACATCAAGGTCGTTCGGGTCTACGAGACCAAGGTTATCTTCACCTTCATCCTCGCCATTCACATATGCGACACCGTCGTCTATGTCCAGGTCTTCGGAAACGCTCCGCTGGCTTCCTGCGAAGGCGGCTTGTGATTTCAACTCAGCAATCTCAGATCGAAGCAGAGCCAATTGCTCTGCTTTCTCTTGACTCTCCTGATCGTCGAAGACGTCAATGTTGTTTTGTCGCAGGAGCTCTAGCTCATACTCGAGCTCTTTCTGCCTATCATCCTTCTCGCGGACTTGACGCCGAAGCTCCTGCAACTCCTCCTTTGTCTTAACATCCTGCTTTTTGTGTGCTTCAATATCATTCATCGTTTCGCTAAGATGGGATCGACGAAGACGACGCTTCTGGCGGCTGTCGATGGCAGCGACGAGAGGTGGATATTGGATTTCTTCGCCATCGGGCATCTGGGCAGGAAGGGACATCCGGGCGGGCTTTGACTTCGATACTGGCTGGGTGGAAGTAGCACGAGGCATTGGACTACCGACTGGAGTGGTCGATTGGTCAAGGATGACACGAGGTGGTTCGGAGAAGCGAGCACGCTTCTTGTCCTTCTTCTCGGTGGGTTGGGCGGTATCGATCTCATGGTCTTCTCGGAAGAGAGATTGTCTAAGCTCTTGGTTCAACTGATCGTGGTCGTCTACAATGGCACGCTTCGCCCGCTTCTGGGGGAGAGCACGAAGCTCGTCATCGGATTCAGCCGGTTGTGAGTCCAATGTGGATCGATTGTTGGAGTGGTCGACGGAGGGAGTCTTGCTTCGGTGACGCTTCCGTCCAGCGCCCTTCGGGTTCTGAGAAGTGGCAGGCCTAGGACGAGCCATGGCGTAGTTGTTCGAAATTGTGGTTGTGGGAACGTATGTGAGATGTACAACAAATCCTGTACAGGACAGACGAGTGGTTGTGGGCAAGCAAACAGGCAACAGCCAAAAAGGATGTAGTTATGCAAGAAGAGAAGTTGTTGGGAGCAAGGAGTAATGGTTCGGCTGAGAGTGAGTCTGGAAGAGAGGATGAATTAGAGGAGGTTGGTAGTGTTCAAGTTTTGTGTTCGTCACCGGGCGTTGAGTGAATCACCCGCAGCGAATCACTCCAGGCACCAAGCCCAAAACTGAAAATTGTAAGCGGGCCTTCCCTGTGCATGACGTCGACGCGTTTTATTCCCCAGCAACGCGTTTTCTTCAGGATTTCTGTAGTAAGCCCAAATAAACAACCGCACACTTCTATGATGGAAGGCCTATATCACAGTTCCAAGGCCAAATATTATTGGCAGGGCTGAGGTTGTTGCAGAGCTTCACCGGAGATTTTGGAGGTGCTTTGCGCTAGCATCGGCATTCAGCCACAGCCCGTTGCCAAGAAACTTGACACATCCACGCACAATCATGACTGAATCGCGAAAAGGGGGTGGAGGGGCTATTCACTCGTCAGCCTCATATTCATTTGATAGTCTGGTACGCAAGCAACAATGTGGAGATCCACTTATTTTCATTGTGCGCACTCATTGCTTGAATTCATTGGGACAAAGTTCAGACGCGTGGATGGACATTCTTCCGTCTGAGGCCGACTTCCATGTCCGTATAAGTCTGCATAGATCATATTCGATGCGCTGCGTTCTGAACGAGCCCAGAGATGGCGACTGACTTTGACGTCTTGTGCTAAGTCTATATCGTCTTCGTATGCTAGTAGTAACTTATGTGGTAGGCGTAGACGCATCCTATAAAACGACGAGTGACACCCATACCGTCTAGAATTCATAGCAGAACATGTCTCGCGTACCAATGGCTGAACGAGGAATTGTAAATCAATCAGAGGGATTTTTCTGGGGGTTAAGCGAAACCCAATAAAAATCGGCACGCTTCCGACATGTCGATAGTATATCTTCTGGCCCCGACCAGTGTCTCTCGATCAGTCTCCGAAGCTGCCTATCCTGGCGGAGTCCGTCAACTCATTGACTAAACGTCTACCAAACATGGCGTATCAAAGCATCCATATCCCTTAATCACACTCATCTCGTCCACATCCTCCGCCTTGGTCTTAAAACTCCACCCCGCCTGCGCATTTTCCCAAACCTCTACCTCTCCTCCCGCATCTGCATCCTTTCCCTCGCTCCTCCGCCAAAGACACGTCCCAAACACCCCCAATTCCGATACCACCCCGCCCTGGTGGATGCCTCTGGGCGAAACGAGCACATTGTTCAGTTTCGGAGGCTCGATCATCTCCATCAGTACCCAATTCCGCCACTCCTTTTCGGGCGCGTGAGATAAAAAGGCTGGTATATCCGCGCGGTAGATATTATGCCCGCCCCCTTCTAGCGAGGGCTTCAATACGTATTTCATTGCTGTCGTATGATCCCGTGCTAGTTTTCTCGCCGTGAGCCCTAACTCTGATTCATCGAGTGGGTAGATGGGTGCGAAAGTTGCGCGAATCCGAGCTGCCTGCTCCGGCGGTAAGAAGCGCTCTACAGCCCCTGGCATTGCGAGCGCTTGCTGCACTTTCTTGAACGTGGCTAGTTGGGTGAGGACCGTCGGACATTTTATGGCGCGGGATTGCTCAAGCCGAATCCTCGCTTCGATGCCTTCTTCATCATGTTCTCCAGCATCGTAGCCTGCGCGCATATAGACGACGGATATTTCTACTGGTTGGGTGGAATGCAGAGGGTAGAAAAGAAGTTCGCGCGACGCGGTTAGGCTAGTTCGAGAGAGGATTTCCTCGGAGAATATGGCGCGGTATGTTGGGATTGGAGGATCTTGGTCCCAGAGGTCGTACTCAATGGGTCGCTCGTCGCATATGTTGATGTTGTTGGGTTGGACGGGCATAAGAATTGCGGTGCTTGTTGCCAATGAGCTTTTGGGCGGGCCATATGCTGCGTGTGCCATGGAAAGTGCTGAGACAATGGAGGTGATTGTGTTCGTTTTTGGCAGCGTGGAGGATGTGATAGGATTCTTTGGGCCGGTGGAGGTTGCGTATGCTCCTATTCTAACGAGATGATGATGCATGTTATTGACGATGTTGCCGTGGGTTCCCCCTGCGCAGGAGAATGTGTTGAATTCCACTTGCTTAATGCTTAATTGACCATCATGATTGAAAAGCCCCTCCGGACTTGACGAGCTGTGGAGCATGTAATCTGATCGGAGAACTCCCAGTGTTAAACGCTGGATGCGGCCTGCCTCCTTGGCTTTCTTGTGGATAGACCATAATGACCCCGCAAATGGATCGGAGTCGATCAAATCACGAAGCACCTCAGCGAGCCAGCTTTCGTCCTCCGAAATCCTCATGTAAAGCTCGTTGTAAATCTTCTGCAGCTCGATAGCCTGTTGAAACAGCAATCTGGGAAAAAGGGATGGAAACAAGCTGACACCGATTGGTCGAGCTGATACATTGCTGTCATCATCTCTCATGAAGCTCTTAATGAGTGAACCATGGGTGATTTGCCAATCCTGTATAGTGGAGTGAATCGCTTCCAGACGTACTTCCGGAAGGTGAGGTGGATATGGTAACCCTAGTAATGAGGACATGATACTCAGCGCATATCTCAATGCTGTTAGCTTACAATTTTCCCACCATGCTTGATAGCAATAGTCAAAGAATTCTGCTAATCACGATGATGCGCTTCGATGGAGTCCCAAATATGAATGGTAGATAGACAAGAAATATGGACAGAACTCCACTCCTTCTCAGATCTGCCAAGGTCTAGAGAATAGGTGCGGGTCAGGCCACAAACTAGACGATCAGAGAAATGGTAGGCTGATGCAAGTACCTAAGTGACGACAACTTCGAATCCTTACCTAATGCGTTCAATGCGTGAACTGAACAACAGCCATTCCTCGTAACACAAATATAACCATGAAGGATGATCGTATTAGAGGAATTGGACACGTTGTATAAACATAAGACCACGATGGTCAAGTGTGTGGGAGGAAAGATGGCGGATGACGAGGGAAAAGGAATCATGATTCGCGCTACGCTCATTTCGGCCTAGCATTGTTTTCCTTGGCAACAATCTCAACTCAGCCCCTACACATAAGTACATTCTTGCCGGCGACTACCTATATACCTTTTGAACTTCCATCAACTCTTTATGTAATATTATAGAACTAGCAACGCATCGTACTGCTCTCTTCCGTCCCGCAACATGGCTTGCAAGGCACCCTACCAACGTAATGGAATAGTTTCTAAGCTGGATCTGAAGGATCAAATTTAGCATCGTGGCCTTACTGTGCCGTGCTTTCGTCTCATACATTCCAACACAGGATCAATGGAACTTCAATGGACTGCTGTAGGTCTCAATGCGGAGAACGGACCACTGAAGATGTCCTATATCTCCTGGGGTTCTCGCCGCAGATATGGGAAGCATATTGCTCTTGATTTCGAAGTCATTTTCTGGGATCATCTCTTAATCTTAAAGTGCTCACTCCGATTCGTACTATTCTAGTGAGACAGCCAAAATTTACTACTCTATTTTTTCCTATCTATAGAATACCAATCATAATGCGTTCCCTTCCACTTATCGTCTTCCTGTCTGCCCCCTTATCTTCTGCTCTCCCAGCAGAGCTCAGCCAAGCTGCCGCATCTACACTGGGACTCCTCCGCAGGCAATCTGGTACAACCACATATGGCGACACAACAAATAAGCTCCATGACGATCTCGCTCAGAAATGGTATTCCGACCATCCCGAATCGTCATCTAACAAGAAACCCGCCAATCCGTCCAGTTTCTACCACTGCCCCATGAGCGGTATGGTATCCGACATGCCAATACGTGATGACTGGCTGGGTCTCGATGACCTCTGGTCAATCAACCAGCCAAAGATTCAAAGCATAAATCACGGTGACACCTATTCCAACGATATCAAGTACTACATCAAAGATATCTCGGAGCATTCGAAGATCGACGCTAGACTTATGCTTACACTAATGATGCAAGAGGTAAGTAGTCACTCATTCCGCCTTTTATTTACACGACACTAACGTGCACCAGAGTACCGGCGAAGTTGATTCACCATGTTCCGGCCAAAATCTAACTGATTGCGGTCTGCTTCAGTTACATGGCGGTCATGCATTCGACCCTTCCAACTCCAAGAAAAGCATCCAAACCATGCTTCAAGATGGCATCTACGGTGTAAAAGCCGCCGACGTGAATCAAAACGCCACAGCCGGTTCCCCTAATGGTGTTCCGGGCTATCTACAATACTTCAACGGTGGTAGCACCGATCTAAGTTGGATATCCGAAGAGTATTGGGGGAACCCTTACATGGCTGCGCATGTATATAATGCGGGTAAGATGTCTTCGATGAATTTGGCGACGATGGAGGGAGGGAATACGAAAAGCCAGTCTTATGCCCATGATCTTGCTAGTCGGCTGCTGGGCTGGAATGGAGATCCTGCTGGATGTGAAGCTAGTATGCACTGTCCGTTTCAGATTAGGGCTTCGTGTTGACGATGGGAGTTTTTGGACAGATCAGATGGTTGTGATCCAGCGCTTGGTAATAAGTTTCTCCTTACATCAAAATCTATTTTCTTTCAACACTATCACATTTAGCAAACTTCCAAGAACCATCTCCTTTGTCACGTAGCTTTTCCTTCCTAGGCAGCGAATTGATAATTGATTCGATGAACTTCCTAGAAGCGCAAAGTCTAGATGACATACTCAAGGATATGATTCAAACCCCGCCGAAAGGTTCTTCTTCATGGTACTTAAGGTTTGTCGTGAGCATTAAGTTCAAAGCATTTCAACACCTCAATATCACGACCCACTATCCACTCCCTCAACATGACCACACCACGCTATATCGACAAAGACTTCAACATAGTCCCTTTCCCCGAGCCCGAAAAGAAATACGGAAACATTTTTCCCGCGTGCGTCTACCAAATCGAGCACCGCAAAGCTCCGAACCTAGAGAGCCTGGAAATCATCCACACGTATTACACCATGATTGCAGCCAACACCAAGTGCCAGAACTTGGCTCGGAAAGCAGAGCGGGACTGCAACATACCGGCGCGGGATTATGGAGACTTGGTTGATGGATGTGAGACCCATGAGATACACGGTAGACGGACGAATAGCTTGTTGGAAGAGTTCAAGGTTGTGAGGGTTGTGGTGGAGGATGGTGGGATGATCAACGATGAGGGAGAGCATAGGGGTCGGTGAATTGTGAGGTCTGCTGCCATTGCTTTGGGGTCTGCAGAGTATACGCACATGTGATTTGTTTCTCCTGAGATCAGGTAGATGTTGGTTAAGTCAAGCTTCTAGATAGTCCTTCAGCAAATGGTCTTGTTTGACATCATCATGTTCCAAGCTTACTTCGTCGTAGTCATGCTACCATATGCACAAAGCAAGCAGCTCGCGCATTATTTGTGGACTGACGATTGATCATGATACTTATAACCTATGATATTTCCCAAGAAGTGGTAGAACGGTCTGAGAACTTACTACTAACGACCAAAAGACCTAATCGTAACGCCATATACCCGCACCGAACACTTCTACATAATCAATCACCGCTCACAGAACGTCAATACCACGGCGATCATTAGAAATACCATAAGGTACATGCTCACACGCACTAACGATGAGTGTGCGCAGCTGGCAGGGAGTTTGGAAGAACGATCATCACGGCTGACTGCTAGAGCTCCCCGTTCCATGCCGCAAAACGATACATGCGATGGATACTTGATCTATGAAGTAGATAGGGATCACTATACATTAATGGATGAGGTTTGGGTTACGAGGACGAAGATGCAGGATTGGGATAGGTTAATGGATTGATCATCACTTGGAACTGAGGACGGAGCATTGAAGGGACTCCTGATTTTACTTCGGGTGAAGAGAACCTTTGGACTTGGGAGGCTTGTGGAAAAAGCACGCGGGGGGTGATGATATATTTGAATACTTAAATGAGTGTGATAGATGCTTCGACGCATTTCGGGACAGATTACGATAGCTTGAGACTAGATCTTGCCTTGGATTTCGAGTCCTTTCGAACAGTGATAAACCACCCAAAGCCAGTGCCTTACGCGTTTCTGAAATTAACGGTAGATCCATCATCTATTTGTTTTGCGTGTCAGTGGGATATTTCCAAGTGGACTTATGTTCTTGCATACCTTTGGCAACCCTCGTCAGTTTTCTCACAAGGTAAACCCAATTTCTGTCGTTCATAGAGCCGCTAAAGAGATCGGCGCCGTCCGTTTGGGTGCAGACGAATTCGTCTCCAAGCGACCCAATCACAAGAGGTGCATTGCCATTCGTTTCTAAGGCTTTTGCGGCCTGTACTAAGGCATCTTTCATTTTGAACAGCCCTCCTGCATTGAGATTGTTTTTACCCTCATATGCAACGATGATCGTGTCATCCGAGCGTCGAACCACTATGAGGTCTGCTCTACCACCATGGAATTGGTACTCTGGAACCACTAGGAACTGCGGGAACTTGAAGGCTTCGGAGAATATAGCATTCCATACTCCGTTCGTCATGTCTTCTCCTACCATGAGCGAAGCAGCTATCGCGCCGACACCTTCCTCCTGGGTACCGCCGCGGCCAAACATAGTGGATAGAGAGTTAGGAGCCGAATTGACTGAAAGGAGTCTTCGATTAGGCTGCGTAAATGAACTGATAGAGCGTGGTGGGGAAAACGTATAATTGTAGCAATAGATGGCAAGAGGAAAGGAGGGAAGAAGTGGTGAATGAATGGAAGGGAGATGAGAACTCGGACTTTATACCCAAAGCCTTGCATTTCTTGTCTGAGAAATTAGTCGATAACCAGTCGGAGATAAGCTTTGGGGAGCATGGTATGAGGCTTGCCTGAAGTCTAGCCTGTGAGGGTCAAGCCAAGCGAAGTCCAATATATCAAGACAGCTGAAAGTGCTCACTACTAAGCGCTGTGGCTGGCTATATGCCGATCTAGAGCGGCTCGAATTTGCCTTCCGGTGGGTGTTTCTTCCAAGACGTCGACCCCATAACTTAGGGTTACTATCTTGTCCCGGTCCGCTTTCATGAGAAGTGGCTTGCATGCAGGATGCAGGTGCACACTTGGCAGTTGGAGAACGCTTAACGGGCAGAAAACCAAGAACTGAGACTATTCACTAGTATGCTTGTGCTTAGCATGCCTGAAGTGCCGGGGAGCATACCACAGGGCGAGGAGGAAGGTTCACGTGATATCGCTACTCGATGGAGACATGGTATATTACAGGATTGAGAAACTAGATACCAGAATAGAGACAATCAACTTAACCACCATCAAAATTGACTAGAACCTCAAAGTATTGCCCATGTTACCCAAGCCGGCTGTGGCAGAAATGGCATCCGGGGCAGGGGCAGGAGCCGTCTCCGCGCTTGGTGTCGGAACGCCGACCTGAGAATCATTAGCGGTAAATCTAAGCTGCGAAAACCTCACAAACCCCGAACTTACTGGAAGAAGCTGTTTGAAGAGGAAAGGGCTCATGTATGGAAGAGGCCTCTTCTCGTCCGTGGCGACGTCAGGGTTGTGAGAAACGACATCGACCTCTTGCACGATGCGGTTTAGCATGAATCGGACGACTTGTCTCGCAGCTTCCAAGCCCTCTACTGTTGGTGGATATGGCTCCTTGATCTTCAGCGGGGCGAGCGCTTTCCCAAGAGTTTCGCCTGTAGCAGCATTCTTGCTCGTTGGCCCAGATACTGCCACCACACTATCGCTATCGCTGGTATCTGATTCTTTCGACTCCTCGATCTTCTTGGCCGCAGCCGCGGCTGGAGCTTCCTGTAATGCCTGAGCTCCAGCAGAGGCATCAAATGCTAGGACCTGCAGGTTCTTCGCAATGGTCTTGTAGTCAAGATACGCCTCTTGAAGGATGGTCGTATACACTCCCGCCTTCTCGAAGGAGGGTATGCTCGCTTGCAAGTTGGTCGCTTGGAAGCTGCGAAGTGAGGTATACTTCGTAAGGATGGCATGTGTACGCATGGGAGTTTTGGAAACGAGCTGGGGGAACTTTAGGGCGGCGGCTTTCATGGTCTGGAACGTCCAATCCTCGGCGGCTTCGGGTGATTAGCGTATGCCATCTGAACAGAATGACTTTCTGCACGTACAATCTTTGAGATTCTGCCCGCCACCGGTCCACGTGACTGAGACCGTCGTCTCGTTCTCCTTCAAGAACTCTGTGTTGTCCTTCCCGAAGGATCCCTCAGCTCCAAGATCGAGCTTGTCTTTAGTGAATGTAATGGCCGCCCTGATGAGAGTAAGTCTTGGATAGCCTTGATCGCAGGAATGATACTCACTCTGCCTTGATCTTGTCCGCTTGCTCTCGATCTCTTGCTTTGACGGATATCACAGCAGTGAATTCTCCGCCCTCTTGGAAACCTAAATGACCTTGTCAGTGCGGAAATCTCTAGAACTGGTGGGTCAAAGCATACCAGAGATGAAGCAATCCCCATACACGTCCGCAAAATTTGTACTCTTGAGCCCAGAGATTGGAGCAAACTTGGTCAAAGAGTAATCATAAATGACTTGGTTAACGACTTTGACGGAGATCATGAAGCTGATGTCGCTCTCTTTGACTTTTGAAGTATTGATAAAGTCGCCCTTGCCTTTCGCGTCGAATGTATCGTATTTGATAGCGAATGCGGCGTTGATCTATATGGTCAGTTAGAGAGAACCCAGAGATGGGTAAGTAACGCCTGACATACGTTCATCGCGCTGGTCACATCCGTCACTTTATCAACCACGGAAGTTTTGTACATAACCTCTTGCGCAACTTGCTGTTCAGGGGACAAGGGTGCAAGCTCTTGCTTGGAATCTGGGTCCCTGACGACGGCATGGTCAATACAAAGTTGCTGTGTAAACGAATTGAATCCTGAAATATCATCAGCGGTCTGATATAATTAGTATTAAACACAACATACCGGAGCCAAGCTGCATGGCAGTGTTGTAGGGTGCTAGCAGAGTCGCCATTATGGAATTGCTGCCTGTGAACAATGACTTTGCGTCTTGAAAGAATCTGAATTAAGAGGAATGACGCGTGTATGGTTGAAAGGGAATACTTCGAGTTCTTTTGCTAGACAATGACGATAAATAAGAACTCCATGCAGAACACACGTAGCCGGTAAGGGATTCAGGAGAATCCGGGCGCGATCTTCGGCGCGTATAGGAAACAGCATGGCTAGCTGACGATATTGAATTGGCGTTGTGGAGATGATCAATTGACGCTCTAGATGTTCATACGGTTCCCGACGCACCGAGACCGTTCGTGAAGTTCCGGGGCAAGCAGGCCAGAGGCGCATGCAGCTGAGCATGTCTAGCAATTCCGACTAATGTTAGACCTACGTCAAACCAACAGAAAATTGCAGGCGGGGTCTACAAGCCACACGTGAAGTATCGTTCTATTACAGGTGACTTCATTTGAGGCTTTAGAACCCCAAAATAGGAGATACGCCTCAGAAGGTTCCAAATTGGCTAAGTTGCAGTCATCAACCTCGCTTGATCATCCAGCGGAATGTGATATTGTCGCTTTGGCTACATCTAGAGCTTGGCAGACGATAGATTTGGCGAACTAATGTGTGATATGTGACTGCAGGAGAGAGGCATGTGCATGTTCTGGAGGTGACGACGTTGGAATTAGCGTGCTGGGCTAAGCGGGGTCAGCCAGCCACGCGCCGCTCCCGAGCCGTAGAAAGCGGCCTGTCAGCTCGTGAACCACACGCGGACCTGGACGGCTCGGGTCGCGAATTGGCGTCGTGACTACTTGGTCTTCGGGGGCTCCGCATTCCGTCAACTTCCCCAATCTAACTTCATATCTACTTGCGTATTCGGTATGGTTCGGCGATCTGTTCTTATTATGGCACACTAGCTGCCAGTCGATAAAACAGCTGACGTGTAGTCCCACAGCCCCGCATATGGGAGCAGAAGAAGTTCAACTACCAGACCAGCCTTGCAAATCACATCACACATCTCCCATGAAACCTCGCTGCCGCTTTCAAGCCTCATCTCCCGGCCTCTGTTTGTTACCCTTTCAGCCAATCGCCATCCCCGTTCTTTATTGGTCTCAGCTGATCGCACGATCTCCGCGTAGATCATGGCGTCGGCTCCGGTACTGTTCGCTTGCCAGACGTCCAAAGAATCGAAGGCAGACAGTGAGATCGCCCCTGAGAAGCTACTGCCCCGTTCATGTTCCTCGATGCCGTTGGTCTTCGAGTAGAAGAGAGCTTTGATCGTGTACTGGCCCGATATATCTTTGGAAGACGCCGATGAAGCGGCCGCTCCGGAGACCATGTTCGCATTAGCGCCGCCCAAGATGTATGCTCCGACGTAGTACTCTCCAAACTCGTCTCGAAAGGCTTGATGTGGATCAGTGCTGAACTGTAGGATCTTGATTGCCTCAGCTGAAAGCCTCGGGACGTGGGCGAAAGTAACTTTCCCACTCCGATATTCCGCCCTGAGGCTGGACTTGAGAGCCTACCGATCTCGTTAGATTCTGCAGAAGCCTCTTATTTGTGGTATGATTTACTCACGTTCTGGTCGTTCATCACACTGGTTTCGTACCTGGCGCGTCCTGATGCTCCTATGAAGCTTCCACCGATCTGGCCTGATACCGAAAGATTCACATGCTCAGAAGAGCTCCCAGCAGCTGAAGTACTGGCCTCGTTGATGCTTCCCCTGGATGAGCTAGTGAAATTGAGCGTGCTGCGACTCAACGAGGACTGTGAAAATGCTGTCTTGTCTCGAAATGAGCTCTTCTCGGTTCGAGAGACAGCGAGAGAAGCCCCGAGCTTGATGCTCTCGTTGGTCCAGGGAACGGCGACTGGTAGTTGACTGGATGCCGCATATCGAAGACTGGGAGTAAAAGGATCCGTAGGAAAATCTTCCAAGAG
Source organism: Hysterium pulicare CBS 123377 (assembly GCA_000467715.1). Lineage (NCBI taxonomy): Eukaryota > Fungi > Ascomycota > Dothideomycetes > Hysteriales > Hysteriaceae > Hysterium > Hysterium pulicare. The sequence goes on along the minus strand of AJFK01000375.1, from coordinate 10,172 downwards.
CCCCATGGTTTTCGTCAGGGGTATAGTATCAACGAGGAAAGACGGGGAATTGCGATGCTCTTCCACGGAAAGGACGCAGACAGCAACATTTGCATTAAATCTCGCGGGTTAGACATCTTCACGAAACTGACCACGAACCAAACCACACCGTATTGAGCATGTCTGCGATTACGAGGGGTTGTCGCCCCGCATGTGGGCTGACCACGCCATATCGCTTGTGGCGCTTTCCCGTGGCTCGCATATGAAGCTGATCATGGTGTAGAGGTCCTCGTCATGCCCACATTTCGTTCTTCACTGATGATCAGAATCTAGAATCTGAAACCCCTTATTTACGCGGCAACACTATTGAATATGATCATCTCCAATGTCACAGCGGATCAGCACTCAGCTAAGCCTCGAACGCCATTCACTATTTCAGCTCCTGGAGTTTGGCATTCGACTCTGTGTGCATCTAACTATATTCGACGGTTCTCGATCCCTTGATTCAGGCAAGAGATAATAAGACTTTGCTCGTCTTCAACCGACAACTTCTCAAAAGCAGATTGAGACCAAAATATCTATTACTTCTTTATTTTCTCGCTCGTCTACCTTTGACTCGAAGGCCAGTAGTGAACGATGGCTCTTTTACTAGCACCATACAATGAAGCCATGCGGCTAGGCATGGGGTAACGTTTCACCCATTCTACTCAGAAGCAATGCAACTGATTGAATCTGAACAGGTTCAACAGCTACACTCAGCAGCTCTGCGTTAACGACGTCGTCCGGAAGCCCGGCGGCATCCGAGCATCGGAGAGCGATTTACGCTCAGTCGATCCACAGCCCGGTGTTGAGAGTGCGGGAGGTCGTCAAATCACTTCATCCCAAGAAGCGGGCATCTTAACAAAACCCACTGGTACCAGCGTTATCAAGCGTGAAGATGGACAGTCGAATGTTAGCCAAGTCGTGAGCTGGGAAGCCGGATTCGTGGACAAAGTCAGCGACGTCACCAACTCTTTGAACATCAATGGTAAGAACTCACTTCCGAGCAGGGCATTCATACTTGTCCTAACATGAAACCAGGGTCTCTTGCTATTACCGTCGATGCTCTCGGTGGTGGTGCTGGCGGCGGTGGAGAATATGTAAACTCTTCTGCTCTCCGGAAAAGCGATGCTACATACAAGGTGACTGTGAAGGTCACGAACCAGAAACTGATCGCCGATGACGTTACTGAATTTACTCCGATTCCCAATGTCCCGGCTGGAAAGTTCAATGAGATTTACGGAGATTCTTTCATCTCGGGTTTCATTGAGGGAGGCGTATTCAATGCCCTCGTTATGAAGGAGTTGGAAGACAAGAATGATATGAAAAAGATGGGAGGTAACTTGAGCATCAAGTTGAAGTTGGCTGGCGTTGCCACAGTCGAAGGTAGTGCCAAAGGCGCAAAAATCGATAGCGAGCATGCTGGGCGCCACTCCACCACGATCAGGTAAACAAGACTCTCAAGTAGAACATTTCTTGGCTAAACTTCGCTAGTATTTCGTGGTCGGGCGGTGGTGATATCAAGCCGGACGTTGTTAAGGGATGGGATATTCCTACATTGACTCAGGTGGCTATGGAGTTCCCGGACAATGTGGCGCTTTGTAAGTGGAAGATCCAGCAATCTAATTGACCATCAAGGCTAATTCCCTCGAAGGCCCTCAAAGAACATAGTATGCTACCAAATTATCATTGCGAATTGAGCTGATGTGTAAAGTGCTATTTTAACCAAGTACTCTTCTTTGCGGAGTTACCATGAGCAGTCGGTCAAAGGCTCGCCGTTGGACTATGAGAATGCTGGTATCTATACCTCGTCACTCCTCGATGCCTACGTAGACTACAAGGGAATGTGGAAAGATATTCAACAAAGTAAGTTCTGCATCATCTCCGCCTTATCTTGTGCTCACATTGACTTGCTCAGCTATTTGGGAACTCGATCATGGCCTTACATCGGTCAAAGCCCGCCAATCCGACAACAACCTCATTGCGTACAGCAAATTGAACAAAGACGACTACGATCAGAGAATGGCGAAGTTCGAAGACGCGAAGAAAGCTCTGTCTAAATCTACTGCCTACGATCAGCTCACTCTAGAGGAACCATTACCACCGAATATGATCGAGCCTTACGCCCCCGATTTCTTTGGACTCGATAAAGCCCGACGCGACTGCAGGTTTGAGATGATTAAAATCGTGAGAGAGGTAATTTCAGTCTTTGCACAAATCCGTGCTTTCATATCTAACTTCTACCTAGGTCAACGAAGTTGCCGCAAATCCCAAGGTAGCGACAGATCCATACCGCAATTGGCGGTACTTGAGCCCAAACATCTTCAGACTTCTCCTACCTGTACGTTCCCTGAACTCATACTTTGGTATCGCATACTAATAATAGCAGACCTCCAAATTGGTCACCGAAGTGAAAAACCAAGAAGACATCGACAAGATGAAAGCAGACCTTGAAGCTGCCGTTTTGGTAGACGCCAACCCTGCCAATTAGCATATCTCCGACTGACATTTTGAAGGGATACGCGAATAGCAAGAGGGAAGCGGAGGACGCGAAGGGCGAGAATGAAACCTTGAAGAAGAAGCTATCCGACAGTGAGGAAGAACAGAAGCGATTGAGTGAAGAGGCGGCAAAAGAGAAGGAGAAGCTCGCCGAAGAAGCAGCGAAGGAGAAGGAGCGCCTTGCAGAAAGTGAAAGCGAAACACAATCACAGAGGGAAGCACATGAGAACCAGATCCAAGCCGATCTCCAGAAAGCCAAAGCTGAAGCCGAGGAGTTGAAGAAGTCAAAAGAGACAGCCGAAGAAGCCATCAAAAGTTTTCAGAAAGGAATCCAAGAAGCCCAAGATAAGATGAGACAATACGCCGAGGATGCACAACGAGAACGCGCAGCAGCTGATCAAGCTCGCCAAGAACGAGATCAGGCCAAAGCAGCATCACAGCAAGGACCCGACATCGCTCTTCACAGTATCATATGGGGCAACCGCCAGCTCCTTGGTGACAACGGCGTCGAAGAAAAGGTGCGTATGTATGTCAATGGAGGATGGGGATTTGACTTCACCAACGACTTCTTCGGCTGTGATCCGATGCCTGGTTATGGAAAGGCGGGTACTATTGTTTACAGTCGCCGTGGGCAAAACGTAAAGACTGTGAATGGGAATGAGGGTGCTCACTCATATTTCGGCTAAAAACGCGAATGATAAGAGTGCTAATCTTTCAGACTCGTTGGGTGTCAGGGCATTTCTTCTGTATTCTACGTAACCTCCATCATGCACAATCTGACTCTAGGGGTTTCTCCGTTCATCAGGCATATCGAATGGACACAATTCAAAGCTATGATTGTTTCTACTCTTGAGCAAGCCGTCTGGCCATGCATGCATCGCAGTGTTAGTCTCCACATGGCGGTTCGGGACTCGGCTGAGTGTGACTGTCGTGCATCATTGGATCCAAACCAATATTTGCTAGGAATTACCGAACGACCTAGATCCGATTCTGATTGCAACCTCAGCTGGCACGGGGAGCAGCCACCGGATATGACATCCTCCCAAATGTATATTAGTGCCCTCTCGCTCTTCAGTTCCTCGCTTTTCAGTTCATCCGTTAGATTTCGTTCACATATCTCTCGACAGCTATCTCATCAAAATCAGCTTGATTAAGCCTCATTCTTCGATCATTCACAACCAGTTCTTGAGATTTTCTCGACTACGATGGGGTCACGTGGACAGATAGCTGCCAGGCTCATGCAGACCGAAGACTGGACCAACGGAGTCTGGAACTGGATCTTCCACGAATGTTTCCAATTCCCAGATTACATCATCATCCCCGAATATCACTGGGACAACCGCGGCAAGACAGGCTTTGCAGACCTCGCCGTACTCAAGCTCACCAACACCGCGACTGGAAGGCCGGTCCTTGTGATTGCCTACGAAGGCAAGAACCAAGGCGGTGACCTTATTCGAATGGCTGATGCTATTAAGCAAGCCAAAGACTCGCTTGGTACGGCGGGTAATAATCCAGTTGTCATTGCTTCTCTTGGATCGAGGTTTCTTTGCACATATGCTGGCGGTTCGGATATCACAAAGATCTTTACGAAAGCGGGAGGGGATACGGGATATGGGTATCTGATGAACGACACGAATATGGATGCCGTTTTGAATGCTTTGGAGAGAATGAGAGATAGTAAGCGGCACGATCACTCCATAATAGCTATAATCGCTAATGCTTAATCCTCTTGCACAGGTAATGGCTCCACTATTAACTTTGCAAAGACAAACTAAGAGGTCTTTAACGTTTACCGCAATGGGGCGAAGCCAGAAGGAGTACAATTCGACTCTTGCGGAATCTGAATGGCGGTTTCATTCCAGCGTAGAACTTAGTAGAAACATTTAAGCCAGTATACGAGATTATTTCTCTACTTTCATTAATACCTCTGTGACTCCAAAACAAGTGCCTTGTGCTCGCTGTCTTGAAGGGCATCTAGCTGGTTCTCATCTAAGATCACTCCCGTCACAAACTCTTGGCTGGAAGGAATCTAGATTGTCTACAATTTGCTTTAACCTTATGACACTACTATACATAGACTTACGAGTTCTTGAAGTTGTATGCTGCGCCACATGTTCCTGATTCTCTCGCTGGCACTTACCAAGTGGCAAGATGTTCGCTCCAGCACCCACTCAAAGACCAATCGGGATCGTCTACCTCCTCTTGTACCAATGCCATAGACCTGCCTCATCAGGGCTCCTGAAAGAGAAATGTCTGATATAGATATGTTCTTCCAGAAATTGAGCAAACCAAAAGTGTGATAGGATGGCCGTTAACATCATCGCGAAGGATCGATCGGTTTCGTTTCATGCTCCAAGCGTTGGATGCCAAAACACCATCCTTAAAGATTCCATGGTCCTCCTCAAAAACAATTTCCCATCAATTGGTACGTTGGGGGGATTACATGGACAGTAGATGCTTGGACTTCTGGGACGAGCGTAAACCTCCACCCTGGAATGCCAAGATAAGAGCTCAGTGAGATGATCTTATCTCCTATTATTGAAGAAGAAGGACTGATCCCCAAAATTCCATTACATGATCTCCCTTCGAATTTATGAGCTATTTCTCCCACAAATAGACAGCGAATTGCTATTGTGAGCGATATCTACCGCAAAAATGGCTGAGCCCTCGCGTTCTGTACGTAGCGTGCCTGAGCCCTAATCTCCACTCCACTCACGTTGAAACACTACGCAAACTACATCCTCATTATCCCGTGCACACTTTGTGGTGCGACTCCAGGTATTCATTGCCTTTATCTCTACCGAAGGAGAAGAGAATATAGACCTAGCAATGGAGAGATTGGATGAGAGGAGCAATGAGACCTGTTAGATAGGACACAAGCAAGCGGAGCTTGGTAAATTGGAATGTGGACTCTGCCTCGTAATCTTGCCATAGTTTGCTAGATATTACGCTAGAATAATTCAAATTGAATGCGTGCTTGAATAGCCTATGTTGTTATGCTGTGTCCTGAAAGCATGTTCTAGAATATCAGAATTCCTTGACAGCAGTGGACAATACGCTAGGCGGGCGATGACGTCAAGCTTGGCGCTCTATCCATACTCCGCGACCTCACATCTGTCAGTCACCATCGTGGTACTTCGCGAGTAACCATTACTAGTTCCCCCTTTCGAACCTCTCCGTTGTGCGGAGTAGCGACTCAGTTCCCCTCCACCAACAAACTAACTTTTCCATAGCACGGGCAACGTGGTATTTCATCGCAGCAATGGCAGCTGTGATCATTGTCCCTTGGTAGAATTCCCCGAAAGAGAAGCTTTGTAGCGCGTGTAAGTATCCATATCTGAGCACACGTTCTTCCCAACTTGACATGTCAATCTTGCCTGCCAGGACTTCCTCCAACTGCAGCGCATGAAATGCTGCCTGCGAAGCACTAAACGCTGTATGTGGCCGAAATAAGGTTACCGCGTCACCGACGAGCAGAACCTTACCACCTTCGAACACGGTCTTCTGGGCATGATAGTCATGGATGACCTGTACAAACGGTTGCCTGATTTCTCTGATAACCTCTAAGAATGGGGATGGAAGGGGTGCTTCTTCCGCTATTTGGAGTCGGGACTGCCAAACATCGGTGCGAACGCAGCCGGCCGGTACGGTGGTGTGGTGACGGTATCCAGTTACTGCATCGACCATGATATTATCTAGGGAATCCTGGGTCTCATTGGTATACCAGCAGAAGTTTAGATACCGCTCCCCGGCGCGGAGTGAGCCTTTGGGACCCGGAATCGTATAGACGAGGCAGTGCTGACGTCCGTACATATAGATGGTAACGTTTTTTGAGAATAAATCTCGGGTCGAAGCTGACACGTCTCCTTCAGGGACAATGCCACGCCATGCAATGTAGCCGACGAAATAGTGCTTGCACTCCGGAAGATACGTCGATCGAATGAACGAATTTGATCCATCGGCTCCGATAACGATATCGGCCTCGATGCTATAGCTTTTCCCTGACATGTGGTCCTCAACGCTCAGCGTAGTCTTCCCATGGTCCGTATCTCGATGAATACTAATGACCTGCTGCTGACATGAGTAGGTTGCAGTTCCGTCTTTGGGCACATTTTGCGGAGGTTCTGGAAAGTACGAACTTCGATAGCCATCAAAGTTCGCGCGAAGTCGATAATACAGAGTGTCCCAGCTCGTAACGTCGCGCGGGACTCTAACAAATAAGGTGGGTTTGGCACTTTGATTCAACAGCTGGAGCTGATCCGAGTGCAGTGAAAATGGTTGCGGCATCCGATCGTGAAGAGCCAGAAACCTTTGCGCGTCGTAACCTAAGCAGATACCAGCCATATGACTCTGTCTTTCATCGGAATCCTTTTCAATGATGCGGACATTATGGCCTGCGTGTTTGAGAGCTATACCCCCCATCAACCCTGATAGGGAGCCGCCTAACTAAGGGCATGCGCAATCAGTTCAAAGTGTCACGATGCGTCGTTCTTCATGTACTTACTATAACAACATTCAGTGTCTCGTTTTCCTGGAGACCATGGAATTCCATCACGAAAATCGCGGATCTTGCTTTCTCTATTCTACCTCTGCAAGCTTGGAACGAAGAAAGCAATTGATTGGAAATAATCTTGGCATTCAAGACTAGATGATCACATCCGCTCAGACTTAACATATACGGATCGGAGGTCGACTCGGTCATTCTTCTGTGCCTCATCATATTCAATTTCCGACTAGGCAGACAGTCAAATCCTGCCTTCTAGGCTGAACTCTTAGTTTGCCTTAAAAAAGGATGACAATGCAAACGTACTTCTTGGTTTACCCGATACATGGATAACGTGGGGTCCATGGCGTCGATGCAAGGTGCTGGATGCATGCGAATGCAAGGTAATACTTTTTCTTGGCAATCCAGCTTATTCGACTATTTCAAGTCATAGTGTCAAGTTCCCCCGAAGTATTTCAACGATCCTCACCTGAAATACGTTTTCAGTCATTCAAGGCCCCAATACAACCTAACCATCCCACTTGAAAATTGTTATCTACAACTATGTCGCCCAGGTTCCCAGTCAGCGAAATGCCCGATCCATCCGTTGCAACACAAATTGACATGGCCGTTCATGCAGTTCATGGGGAAAATCCTCCTTTTCCGTGGAAAGATTCTGATGGATCCTTCCTTGGGCTCTACGCCCCACTTTCGTAAGTTTCACTACATACTTTCGAGGCTCTATCGTATCATTTCTTCGCTCCGCCATGCAGGCGTGAATATTAATGTCATACAGACACTCGCCAATTGTCACTCCTGCCTTTTGGGGGATGGCAAAAGCCTTGACCCATCCTGACTCTGTCAAACGACAGAATTACGAACTTGCGCTCCTTGGTCTCTTCTCCGTCGTGGATGCCCCGTATCCCAGACACTGCCATCGAATCCTGGCTAAAGAAAACGGCATTACTGATGAGCAGTATGACCGCGGTTTAAAAGGTATTATTCCTGAAGGACTCAGCGACGAAGAAGCTGCGGCGTATAGCTTCGCCCGAGCCTTGGCCCAATCCAATGGGCGCATTGGAGATGACGTGTGGAACACTGCGGTTTCTAAGATTGGAAAGCATGAGGTTTTGGGAATATCTCATATCACTGGTTCATACATGTACATAAGCTTGCTGGCAAATCTGAACGGAGAAGATAGTCGCTTCGCACAATCTGTGCAAGCGTAGAAGCCAGCTTGGGAAAGGAAGGACTTGTAAGGAGGCGATTTCCCTTGGCTAGCCCGAGAGTCGGAACTCATTTACAAGCATGTTTTCCTGCAACTTTGTCCTCTTTCAAGAAAGCAGTTATTAAATTAAGGCATAAGCTCGCAGCCGAATTACAAAGATATAACATGCGGTACATGGACCGCGCAATTCGCTTATTGGACTCGGAGAGCGTTGGAGTTGGTGTTCCCGCACCACACCCATCCACGCCCCGCTGTGCCCCTTCGCGCTCTGTCGATATGCAAAACGCCCGCTTTCCGTTTGCCTCCCGATGCATGTAAGACGCAACAGACGACAAAATGGACCTCGCCCAGATTGTGTGCGCCAGAATCATCCTGCTAATACTGGACTAGATCTTTCGCTTGACCGACCCTGAAATTCTGTGCATTCAAACCCACGTATGCTGAAACGACCCTGGCTCGGAGGCGCAAGTCAAAAGCCCGCCAGAGCTTATATAGACGTTCAGCTAAATTCGCACCCCCATTCAATTTCGTCGCCTGCATTCAGGCGTTTCAGAACCCGGCCCAAAAATGTCACGGCTGACAGGTTTTGCCTTGCAGCTGCTATTTTCATTCAATATCGATACCGCGACGCCGCAATAACAAATGCCGCAAAGGTGCAGATCGGACGCGCACTGAGCAGGGTGGAGCAAACCAACTACCACGAACATCGATTTTGGCCCCCCATCTGTGTTGGTGACTGCATATATCATTGATTAATTTCGACCCGATTAGAATCTTGCCCATCCCGGAGATGCAGCAATCGGTGACTTGGACGCCGCAAAATATACAACAGACGGAAATACGAGTATGGCTTCTGGGACTATTAAATAAATTGGCCTCCCGACACGGAAACTCCGTATACATGAAGGCAACGACTAAGGAGACAGCCGCCTTCGATCTTCACAACGCCGCGTCCTTCGAAACTGCCCCAATTAGACCAGGTACCACAGGATTCTAGACAACGGTCGGCGTCTATGGTGGTGATGAACAAGAGGTGCTCAAATCTAGGCGATTTTCCGGTATTCGGATGATCCCCACGAAATTGAGCAATTTTCCATCAATTTTGCTCTCCAAGCTTGTGCTGTCTTGACTTGTATACTCCAGCAGCCTACCGAAGAGCCTGTCCGCTTGTCTTGAATCCTAAACAGTAAGGATAATTCCTCCGCAGCCATCCTCAGATATGTCTCAAGAACCCGGAAATTTGGGGAAATCTATGCCTCAGCCAAATGAGCCCATTGCGACCATTTCGGATCAAAACAGACCAAAAGAATCGATGGAGCGAAAGGTCATAGGTCCTTTATGGGCCCTCGTGGTGATCTCTACTGTCTCCTCGACATTCCTGTACGCGTTGGATAACACAATCATGGCCAATATCCGACCTGGAGTAATTGGAACCTTGGGCCAAATGGAGCTGTTGCCATGGATCTCCGTTGCATATCCTATGGGTGAGGTTGGCTCTTGCCCTCTGTGGTACGTTGGTGTCTCGAGCTGATCACGATACACGTCTTGTTCTACGGTGGCTGATGAGTTCTTGTTTAGGGGTTCCCTCTACAGAAGTTTCAACAATAAGACTCTCTATCTCGGGACAGTGCTGATATTCGAAATTGGCTCTGCAGTAATAGGGTCAGCACAGTCCATGGGAGTTTTCATTGCAGGACGAGTTATCTGTGGCTTAGCTGGTTCAGGGATTTACGTTGGTACAATGAACATAATATCTGCCATGACGATGCCCTCCGAAAGAGCCCAGTACCTAGGCTTCGTCGGTGTTGCGTGGGCGCTAGGAACAATGTATGTGCTACCATCTTGATCCAAACAGACTAAAAGTCAGAACTAATCAATGGTAGACTAGGGCCTATCATTGGAGGGGCCTTTAATGACTCAAGCGCAACATGGAGATGGTCATTC